>LPNX010636249.1:1017604-1112741 GCA_001517045.1 Pseudotsuga menziesii
ATAGGAACATCGGGGTAAGACAATATGACTCAAATACATAATAGAAACATCCTGGAATAAACATCGGGTTACAATATATAAAATACATATAAGAATACATTCCGAAGTTACATATACATCAACAACAAATTGAGATTCATCAGTGTTGATGCCCTAGAGGGGTTGATATGTTAACTACATTAGAATCTATCAAATACAAAACACACCCCATTTCCAACACCACATCCCCCCATTTTCCTGCACTCTTTGACTCTGTGAGCTATCCTAGTATCTTCTTCCACAAAGATGACAAAGGAAAACAATTTTGATAAAATTTGGTGCCACATAGAGTTTGAAATTTTTGTTTTTTGAATTTAGTGTAATTAGTGTTATTCCATTTTCAATATAAATTTAATGGATTGTTTTTGTTGTCTATAACACTCACAAAACAATACTAAGAAGAAATTGGAAAACTATTATACTTCTACCACTACAATGATTAATTGAACAATGAGGTGGAGGATATAGATGGACATCACATGATATGTTGAATACCTAGGGTAGGCATCATTGAAATTTGACAAGAGTTTTATTTTGGAGATGAAAAAGATTTCAACAAGCTAAGCGCTTTAGAGAATATGGGTTTCTAGAACAACCATCTAAGTAGGTTGTTGTCAAGTTTTAGAGGGATAAAATAGTTGCAGCATGGAGTTATTGTATCTAGGTGGGGTGGATATGGCCTAATAGGACACAATGGAGTGGAAACAATATTGTTGGAGATACATTAAATCAAAATAAATGCCAACATTAAATCAATATGGAGGAACAATGGAAATAGGTGTCGAATAAGGACTACATTGGAGTTTGTTTAACAAGAAAACTGAAAAATCATATCATACAAAGACCTATGTTCTATGTCACAAAGACATCTATACCACAAAGAATGAGGATAGACTGGTCTTCCAAATAAATGACAAGGACAACTAGGAAGTAAAAAACCCTTCACCTTTAAAATAAAAAATGATAAGTGTATTCCATCGTAATTCCTATTTACTTGAATCTCCTTGCAATATAGGAATTACTCCTCCATAAAAAATGTGAGTTGGTGGAGATGAACTAAAATAAATATGAGCATGTGATCAAGACATATGAGAAATCCCAAATCATGTCATTAAGAAACTAACCTAACACAACCAACCCATGAAGATGATCCATGCACCTATCAAACCCAACAAATGAAATGGATTTATGCAGCTAGAATTATTTAAAGTCTAACCCCCTCACCCTGTACCTAAACCCAATATATAACCCCTAATTGACAATCATTGGAAACTAGTTTATGGGGAAGAGTGATTCTTTGTTTATAATAGTTTTAATGAGTTTGACTCACAAAATAAGTAAGGAGTACAATTAACTAAACAAAATTTTAAGTAATCAATCACAAATGAATGCAATACATATCTACTATTTAAGAATGAAATTACAAGCTTAGAACATAACACTTGCATAAATAAAATGTTCACACAAATTACCTAGTTGTGTTACAACAAGGTTACACGATCTAGGTTGGTGGACACCATTATTAGGTTTTTATCATCAATGATACACCTAGGAGCCATCAACATGGTCAAGAGAATAAACCCATGCTTTGGGCACTAAAGGAAGCTTCTAGGTATGTAGGGATAATAAAAATGCATTACAGTAACAAAAAATACAACACCTCAAACTACCATACATGACATCTTGATCAAGTTATGCTTTCCTCTAAGTGGGGATATGGATTCCATTGGGAGGTTTTTTATACTAAGTAAGAGTCTCTAGGCCTAGACATGGTTGAGGGAGGAAACCTAGGACATATGCCCTATTGTGTTCATCCTCATGCATACAAAAATATGCATTTCTTGGCAAGTTGTTTGTCCTTTTTTTATTTCTTCCATATTATACTTATGTACAATATTGAAAAAAAAAATGAGAACAAAACCAACAATGAATAATAATGGAGCTAGAAGTAGAGAATGGATAAATGAGGGAAAAAATTAAACCTTATACCTTCTTAACTCTCAAAACTTCATCTCCCAAGCTGATGGAAACTCAACCAACACATGAAATTACTAAGGAAGAGTGATAAAATTCAAATCGCTAAGGAAGAGAGCATACAACTTTTCTATATGAACAATTTTCTCAAACACGGTCTAATTTATGAGTGAAATGTTGAAGAGGTTGAAATTCTTGAAGAGATAGGGTAACAACACTCCATGGTGAGTGTTTTTCCTCTCATATTAAAATTGTGTCATCAAAAGACTTATGGAAAAATAACTAACCTTGCAAACCTATTCGCCTCTTAGGTCATGAATTCCTTCTTTTCTAGTTTAATATTTCCTAAATATTGAAAATTGGATATTGTTCTTTACCTGGTACAGTCTAATTTCACCAACTTGAGATGCAAGGGAGAATTTATCACATAAATAGCATGCCATCTCTCATGCTTAGTGGTTTTCCCTTGTAAGGAAAATTGTTGTCTTTGGAAGCCAGTGACACCTCCCAACTGCACAATTTGACTCAGAACTTGACAACATTTCTTCTGAAACTAAGGTGAAGTGTAAAAATGATCTAAAAACCATATATATTCTTCCTTTATACTTAAAACATTTTCACTTAGCTAAAATACCAAATATCCATGAACGTTCATATTTTTTTCTTATTTGACTCTTTGAAAAACAATAAGAGTGACTCAATATCTAGTGGATTCATGGCTATTTTCTTCAAAATGGGACTTGAAACTCAACTACTAGAATATTACAACCATTATTAAGCTTCACAATAAAAGAACTAATATCTATTCTTTGACCTTAGGATACCCTTGTTTGACCTTATATTTTTCGGATAATTTGTTGTGGTTGTGATTAGAAAGTGTCCAAAGACTATTGTGATTTACAATGTTTTTTAATGATTTCTCTTGCGTGTAATATGTATATAAATGGATCTACCCAGTTTTCTAGGAATTCCCTCAATACTAGTTAGTTGTAATTTAGTCCCCTATTATAGGCTATTTGTTTTCGGGTGCAAGAGGATAGAACATTTGGATTAACTCCATAACACTAGAAAAGTATATATAGAAAATTGAAATGTTTCAAAATTGTCATCAAATTTGTAGTAGCAACTTATCATCCATACACACTTTAACAAGAAAATCAAAACTGTAATGTGGGAGACCCATTATTCATATAGCCGTCGTGAATAACTAAAACATATATGGGATTCTACACTACTACCTAGGCCCTACATTTCCCTTATCGAAGGATTATTGGACATCATGAGATCAATGTCCATATTTCATTCATTATGTCCATTTCCACCATGCCTAAGTAACTGCAACTCCCATGACAAAATGCACAATCATAGATTTTTTCTTTTGGGAACCTCTCCCACATTAATGGTTAGAATAAAAATTTCAAAGTTTATATTAGTGGCTATTTTATATGGTTCTCGACATCTTCTTCAAAATACTCTCCACAATGGGATCATGTGGAGGGCTCACTTGATACTTAGCTTGACTCTTGGCTTGTATCTTGTACACATGGTTTGGTGGGTTTGGAAGCCTAGTTGACTTGTGGAATTATATAGAGATTGGGCTTGGGGAGAAACCCAATATTTTGTAAAAAATTGTTTCCATAGATTTCTACTTTATCACATTGATTTTGGAGCTTAGAAAAGAAAGGATTTTAATGAAACTTTATACCTCTAAAATGGCCTTGCAATTGACACCTTGCAGCCCTTGATGAATTTAGGGATCATATGAAAATTTAAGCATCCTAAACTAGTTTTAGCCTGCAAAACCACTTTTAGGATCTTGTGATACATGTTTTAAAACCTTTTTTGAACCTCCTGAATAGTTTAGATTTTGAAACTTGGAAAATTTTCAAAGAATTTGGAGCTTGAATATATTTCTATAATTCCACGAGCAAGGTGAGGAAAAAATAGGTGGAAAAATAAACTTGTCACATCCCCTCCCCTCATATCGATGATGGAGAGGACGTGGGCCGCGCACTGCTGCTACTCATAAATTTGGGAAATCTAGCTCGATGAACATAACAATTTAAAAATGCATTGCAAATAAAAAATATGCAGATGCATAACAAATGAAAATACAACGGAAGCAACACATTGCAAGAATTCTATGTATTGAACATAAAATACATACACATATACATTAATATACAATAGAAACAAAGTCCTTCATTCAAGCATTCGTCATGTTCATAATATTTCATAAAAAAATACATTGCAGAGGTTAAACACAAGAAAATAATTATCTTGAAAAGGGATTGCTCGCAACTAGTTATGTCGCTGCAACGTTCCACCCAACCATAGCCCAGTGTGCTCGTCAATCTCTCAGTGCCACTTCCACCCCCAAGTTGGGCATGATTTCCACAAGGAACTAGGGAATACACACAACAAGACCATACACCCACAATCAAGCCAATAATCACCTCCAAACACAGTCAGCCCACTAACAGATGGGATCTTTGGACTTACTCATCCAATCCAACACAAGAATGCACTTCACAACAAAATACAAGTTATGGGTATGGGAAAAAATGTTCAGGAAACCAAAATAGAAAATGGAAAATGGGGAAAAATGACCCAAGTGATCAAATAATTTTAGGAAATTTTTGATGGCTTCACAGAGGAAAAAACAACCTTTATTCACACCCAAAACATGGATCTATTTTCCCAACCACTGAGCATAACCAAAAACGGGTTTGCAACCAAAGAGGACTGGTAAAATGGGGTAAAACACCCTATGAGAGAAATATGATTTCAAAAAACGTTTTTGGGCATTGTAGGGGATAAAATGACCTCCATACACACCCAAATCATGGGTCTCCTTTTCCCATTCACTGCACAATACCGAAAACTAAATCCTGGGTATGGGAAAATCAAGAAATGGCAGAAAAAGGTGGAGGTAAAATGCACAACAAGCTCCAGCTGCGCGAGGAATGAAAAACGCTTTTGAAGAACCCCAAATTGTGAATCCTTGCTAAACATTCACTCAAAAATACCAAAACAAATTTTCAGCCATGGAGAAAATGGAGAAAACTACCAAAATCGTGAAGGGAAACGTACAGGAGCTGTAACTGGATGAGACAGAAAAACATATGGATGAATAATGGGATGGGCATGCATTTCCAAGCATTTACTTTCCCAGGAGATCAAAAACACGTTTCCCCAAAAATGGGTGGCTTCCCAATTCGAATTTGACTCCTATAGTCTTCCCATCCCAATGCATTAACTAACTCAACCACTTCAGGATGACTGGACACAAAAAACAAAATGGGTAGTTGACAGTCTTATGGTTTTCCCTTTGACATTTGGCTTTCCCCCTTGGCTCAATGGTTTGAATATACCCCCCTATTCCTTGTGAAATCATGACCCCGTCTCTTTAATGTTGTATTGACATAGCTAGTTGTGGGTATTTTTATTAATTGCATATTTACATGATGTCCAACATTATAATTTGTCTAACTAGCATGAAATACCTTCAACATCGATTTTAATTGCCGAAATGTAAAACACTAAATCAATGGCAGGGCCTTTTCCTTGAGCTCCACACCATGATTAAATAAAAATATTTACATCATGTGCAGTTCAATACCATGGGGTCGAAATCAAGGTGTTACAACACTAAGGTCTCTAATAGTTGATTCTTTGAACAGATAATATTGATTTATCTACTTGACATGTGGCTTTATCACATTGATTTTGGAGCTTAGAAAATCAAGGAGTTTAACGAACCTTTATACCTCTAAAATGGCCTAACAATTACCACTTGGTATCTCTTACAGTTTATTCTTTGAACATAAAGAACATTTTCCAAAATATATATGCTAAAGGGAAATAGTAACAACACCAAGTTTCCTTGCTAAAACCTCCATATAACCACAATGATGTTGCAAAAGTATTCAACTCATACTTCAAAATATGTAGGTAGACATTATGAATTAATAATATTCTTCAATTTCTCGATGTTCTTAATAGAGTGCACATCTACGCATACAAAAACATAAGGATCACAAGGTGAACTCTTAAGGTAATATTTATTTTCTAATACTTTCCTAATCATGCATGTATAAATTTTACACATATACCATGAAAATAATGTAATTCTCTAATCATGAGAGCATCATGAGGATCCACTCGATAGAATATTGTAGTTATTAAAGCTAAATCCATTTCATCTTTAACAAATATTGCATGAAAAGTACAAGGTCCTATTTAAGATGTGTCTTCCCTTGTCTTCTCAACATTACATATAAATAAAACACATGGAAAAAATAAATGAAGCCACATGGACTGAAAGTAATTCTAAGCCAATAGAGGAAAACAACCAAATTTGCAAAAAGTTACAAATTTTGACATGGACATTTTGGGTTACAATAGGGCCCATTTGGAACATGTAAAACAGTTGGTGTTGCAAGCATGGTAGGTTGGATATAAAAGTGGTTTCATTAATGCTTCACATATTATTGCAAATGAGGGGATTTGTTGCATGTTAAATTTGTACTTTCTTTGTGGAGAAAGGGAAATATGGGTTAATTTCTTACTTTGCTAGAAAAATATACCATAGAAAGGCTTTCAAAAATGGGGAGACATATGGGACAAGGAATATAGTAACTATCTATATTTTAAAATCCTTAATCATTATCAATGACTAAAAGTTGTTAATTGAATCACATTCAAATATCACTTTTTCAATAAATTTTGGATATTAATTTATTTAGGTAAACACATAAAATTGTGAACCTATTTGGAAATATTTGACAATATTAGTCTTAAAGTGATCATGAAAACTACAAAAGGAACTTTTTGTTGTAGTGAACACCACATAGCCCCTACGAAAGGATAATTTTCCTATTAAACATATATAAAACCCTTTTATGTTTTAGTGCATGATAGAAAGGCATGCCAATTCCCTAATGTTAAATTTCTGAACCATTGATCTATAGGAAAATGAGAGCAATTGAGAAGAGAAACATGTAGTGGAATTATCAAAGAAAATGTACATTGAACAACACAAATTTGAGACAAATATGATAAGAATTGATCAATTAACTACAACATTAATATCCATTAATTAATTAGGAATACAATGGTGTTACAATACATAGAATTTGAATTCCATGGATAGGATTCGAATCTACCAACTCACACTGACTAAATAAATAACTCAGTGTGTTTAAATCACTGTTCGAGTCTCACTAGTATAAATCAGTCTACAATCAGTTAATTGATGATGTAGGTGGGAAAATACGCCACTCTCCCTTCATGCATGCATAACTGGCGCTAGGCTAACTGAAAGTGATCTAACTGATTGTAATTGGAGGTTGACTCAGCATAACTTCCTACCAACCGCAACCAATTGATGGAGGCTACTGCTGGCACTTAGAGTGAGATCCTAAAATGCAGGGATTGGAATTGGTGGCACCAATGGATTTGGTGGCACCAATGGCACTAATGGCAATAGTGGCACCAATATTCATGGTGGCACCAAAACTCCACCAAGGTGATAAATGAACTCCTAAGTTAGGAAATAATAACAAATAGAATATATTGGACAAAGGAGGATTATTAATCCTAACAAAGACCCTTAATCCTAATTGTGGACAACTTGGACCTGCGAACTAGGACAAAAGTCACCCATACAATCTAAATGAAAAATAAACTGCTTAATAAAATAAGGAAAATGGGGAAAACCTCATGGGACCCCCCCCTAGCCCCCCTCAAAATAAGTAGGAATTAGGAACAATGAATCAAGCCTTTACACTGAGAAGAGATCTAAGAAATAAAAATCTCTTTTTATGTGAAGTACTTGGTAAATATATCTATAATATGCTCCTCTATAGGGTAGTAATGCAATGTGATAGTTTTGTCATGCATTAGTTCCCGATTATAAATGTATGTGAACCTAAATATGCTTTATCTGTTGCTTATGTTTTGGATCACTAGATATCTTTATGGTTGTCATGTCCCAAATTTTGCATTGGTTCACAATGGCCTAATCACATTTCCATATTCATGAGAGTTTGTCAAATTGATGCTAAGGGTCAAATAATTGCCAAGAAGGAAAATTACTAGTTTCATAGGTTGGGGGTGGAAGCTTTGGGATATGGAATAAGGGGGACAATAACTGATGTTTTAAAATTAGAATGGCATAAATATTTAATAAAGGAGATAAATAAATAAATACAAGGGAAAATAAAAGTGGCAATTGATCATGAAGACACATGGAGAATGTGGGACCCACACAAGCTAGAAATTTGGTACCAAATGGAAACCTCCTCTTGCAATTTCGAATCCATGGGAATCCTAAAGGTTCCTAGATGAGTTATAAGGTTAATACATTTGGCCATATTAATAATAGGTCTAATTTTGGAATAAATGTAACTTATATGGGAAAGGAAGAGTCATTTTGGAGCTAGTGAGACACTTGGACTAGATTCCCTAGCTCTATGACAACAATGATGAAGATGCTATGACACCTATGAAAAAAATCAGATATGAAGACTGAAATATGACATATATAACATGTAAGGTCAAAATATAGAATCCAATAGAGATATCATGTGATTTGGAGAAACCGAATGGGTTCTTACTCAAATTGGGGGAAGATGGAAGGCTAGGAAAGGGAGGACACATGGAAAATCTTGAGCCCACACCAAAATTCTAATTGGATTGAGTTTTTGGATGGATTGGGAAACTTATAAGGATAAGTATGTTTATAAAATATAGTAATAAACCAAGAGAATGACTTTTTATCATTTGTGAATTGTGAGAGCTAGTGGATGACTAGTTTTCTTGCGTTAGCCAATTTCGAGGGTGAAATATTCCCATCCAAGTTGGAGTTTGGAGAGGCCACTCATGTATTTCATGGATATTTAATGGAGTATTATTTGTAGGTTTAATATACAGGGAATCTTGTGGATTATTCTATTGCAACACTTTCTCTCAACCATTTCCAGTTTTGATGGCATATTCTTGCTCATGGAGGGATTGCGCTTTGGGTGAGCTATTGATAGTTTTGGGGAAGATTATAATTCCCATTATATTATGTTATGATTTATATGCTCTTTTTTTCATGTTCATAATATTCTCATGTCTAAACTCCCAAAAGAATTCATGTAAAAATGTTGAACAATGAAGAAATAGTGTCATTCCCCCACTATCTTGTTGTGAACCATTGTAATGTTGCTGATTTCAAATTGGGAGAGCCTTTAATTGTCCATTAATGATTGTTATAAGTTAAATATTCTCTGTTATTCATTCTGATAAATTTTCAAGTCTAAATTCCCAAGAGTTGTATGTCAAAATGACTTTTAATGAGCAAACAATGACCATTTCCACTCTATTTTGATATATGCCATGGTAATGCTTATTATTTCGAATGGAGGAATATATCTGATAAATTTATGATGTATGGAATTTATTTAATTTTTATTTCAATTATAATGTTCAGTACTTAATCATTGGAAGCCATTTTACTCATTTTTATTGCATTGGGAGAAGATTTGGTGCATTTTCTCCAAGGGTCAAAATTGTGACTTGGGAGTTTTTTTGGAAAGAGTCATAACAGCTTGTATAAACTGAAACATGATGCATATGAAAATTTTAAAAAGGTTTCTTACACATATCCATCCTCTTTTCATAAATTTGAGTGACTTTAGGATCATTTGTGAAGCCATTTTCGACAATTACTCAGGGGGGAATTGGAGCCCCAATTTGCTAGTAAAGAATCCTACTTTGAACAGAACATTAAAAAAATTTTCAGAAGCAATTGGGGGTACTTAAACATATATGAGAATAATATTTAAGTTATAATATCATTCATGTACCTTCAGATAAAATTTGGAAGCATTTGGGCCAATTTGGAGGTCTAGACATCAAAACTAGTTAAGGTCAAAATTGAGGAAAAAGTGAAAAAATTGGTCATTTAATACAATTTCAAAAAGGGACATTATAGTGGTATCAGATCATGATATTTGCACCTTATGTGGTCTGATATTTATTAGGACAATAATTTAGGGACCACCATTATATATTGAAACCCAAAAGTGCTTTTGTTGAAGAGGAAACTATGACTAGGGATGAAAAGGGAACCTGATATGATGGTGAGGAGCTTATAAAAATTATGGAACCTATCTTTGAAGACATTAACAAGAATATTATGAAAGGATTCGAATTATTGTCTATCCAAATTTGGAAGAAATATATTGATTTTAAGAAAACCAAGGGGAAAAATGCATCAGCTTGCTTGAAGGAGCAAAAGGAGGAGACCCGTGAACCAACTAGTTCTAAAATAGGTGAAGTAGAAGAACTAATACATGAAGAGGATTGAAATTCACTCCCAAGTGACTCTGAAAAATATGAAGAGACATCACATGAGTATGAATAAGTTTCTATTGAAAATACTGAAGATAATTTTGAGACACATTCTACCTTGGAAATTAAACAAAGAGAATCTAATGATGGATGCTTGAACTATGAAGGAGTACCTACTATTGGGTGATCACACCTCTATGTTAGTGACATAGAGATCACTTTTGAAAGTGTTGCTGCAAGACAAAATTCCATTAAACATGAAAATCAATACCTTGTAGCAGTTGAATAAGAAACAAGATCAACTTCCCCATCACCACTTGAGCTTCATGAAGTTGGTCCAAGCAAGAAGGAAGAATATGAGGAGGTTCATTTGCAAGAGCCTCATTTTATTGAAGGGTCCATAAAGATGAATTAAAAGAAGATCCAAGAGGCCTTTAGCATACTCCATGACACTCAAGCATTGGTATCAAATTATTGTTGGAGAGCTACTTTCTTGGAGAATCCATCCTTCCTTGAATACATGTAGAATATTCAAATGTGCAACATTCAATGTCACATGCCCCAATTTTGCAAAAACAATTTTATATTATTTGAGCAACAATATGTTAAATTTTATGCTAAGTTGTAATTGATGACCCAGTGGGGTCAAGGATACTTAATGTAAATTCTGAATATTTTGTGGAAATTAAGGCCAGCAATAGATTAATTTTACTCACAACAATTATCAATTGATCATGCAAAATTGCTCACAAAAGAGACTGAATATGGAGCTGTAACACTAAATTGTATTAACTGAGTGTACAATAGCCAAACCTGTAATAAAATAGGTTGATGAATAAATATAATACATCAAGAAATCGAATGCATGAGGAGGCATCCAAATCTAGCATAAAGAAGGCTTACCAAAAATAAGCAAATCCCCCATAGGTGTAAAAAGCTGATCCCAAATTTGTCATGGAGCTCACGAATTGGAAAAAAGGCATAGGAAAGCTAAAGAGTGGTGGAATGGCATCTCATACATGCTTTTGCATGGAGAAAAGAGAGGATTATGTGTAGGACAAAAAACAAGTCAACCTCACCTAGTCTAGCTTTTCCTTTTGCCTTAAAACACTGAAAAAACAGGCAATAAAGCAGAAAAAGCAGAAGGGCGCCTAGGAGGCCAGGAATAAAGCAGAATTGATTCCTTTAGCTCTCCCATGCACTCCATGAGTCAAATATGGAAAGTTTGACCATTATAGATAGGCAAATAACAACTTGCACAAGGTGGGACACATGAACTAGGCAAATAAGACAAAAATAATGGAATTAATGTCTAAGTGGGTAAACTATGGGTTGATTATTCTAACACCCCCCCTTAATCCTGAATTATGAGTAATATATTAGAAAATTATAGGGCCTAGAAACAAGGCTTAGTCACCCTTTACATACTGCAAATCAATTTAAACAAGGAAAGAGGCAAAACCAACTTGGGAAAATCCTCCCTTAAACATGGACTGTAAAACAAAATTGTAGAATCTTGTCTTCAATCATGCTTTCACAGCATGATCAGCAATCCCTAGAAGTGATTTGAGATTGCTGAAGGTCTTCTCACAAAATGATTTGGTGAAGATATCAGCTACTTGTTCTAAAGATGAACAGAAGAGTAGGTGAATGGTGCCATCATGCATAAGTTCTCTGATGTAGTGCATATGGATCTCAATGTGTCTGGTTCTCTACTTCTGAATTGGATCCTTGTAGATTCAAATGGTACTATGGTTATCACAGTAGATGGTAGTTGATTACTCAGGTTCGAAGCCACACTCTCCAAGTAAACCCTGCAACCATAAACATTGAGTTGCTGCATTAAAAACTCCTCTGTACTCTGCTTCTGTAGATGAGAGTGCAATGGCACTCTGTTTCTTGCTTGACCATATGATTGGCCCTTCTGCAAGCATGAACACATATCCTGATGTGGACTTTCTATCTGTGCTATCACCTTCCCAATCACTGTCAGTAAATCCAATCAATTCAAGATCAGATTTTGCTTTATCGAAGATCCCACGTGTCCTTGTTCCCTGAACAAAGTTAAGGATCCTTTTGGCTGCTTTCCAATGGATCTCTTGAGGATGATCCATGAATATAGAAGCCACACTTACTGCATAACAAATATCAGGTCTAGTATGTGTCAGATACAACAAATAGCCAATCAATTGCCTATACAGTGTATTGTTTACCATCGGTGAAGAATCAGCTTCTTCCAGCTTCACTCTTGAAAGGAAAGGAGTTTTGCTTGCTTTGCAATCCTTCATTCTGAATTTGTTCAGCAAGTCCAAGGCATATTTGGAATGGTGCACCTTGATTCCAGCTTTGGTTTGAGATATCTCAAGCCCCAAAAATTGACTTAAGAGCCCCAAATCTGTCATGGAGAAGGCTTGGTTCATAGCTCCTGTTAAGGAAGAAATCTTAGCTTGTGAGCTTCCTGTAATGAGGAGGTCATCAAAATATAAAAAAATGATCATTAATGAACCATTAACTAACTTCAAATAGACATTTGGATCTGATTTGTACCAAACAAAATTCAGTGATAGCAAGAAGCTATCAATCTTGGCATACCAAGCCCTGGGGGCTTGCTTTAGCCCATACAATGACTTTCTCAACTTGCACACAAGAGAAGGGTTAGTATAAAAAACTTGGGGCTGCTGCATATATATCTACTTAGTGAGATATCCATTCAGAAAGGCACATTTTACATCCATGTGATGTACCTCCCATTGCCTTGAGGCTGCAATGGCTAGAGCTAGCCTGATGGAATCCATTTTTGCCACTGGGGCAAAGGTCTCATTGTAATCTATGCCATGAACCTGTGAGTAGCCCTTGGCTACCAACCTGGGCTTGTAATTCAGTGGTGAACCATCAGCAGCAAATTTTCTCTTATAGACCCACTTACACTGTACTAGTTTTCTCCCTGGGGGAAGATCCACTAGCTCCCATGTGTTGCTCTTTTGGAGTGAGCTGAAATCCTCCTTCATGGCTGTTTGCCGTCTTGAATCTCCTACTACTTCTTCATATGTTTGAGGATCAGACTCCACTATCAAATATCATTTTTCAGCAAACATAGGATCCTTCATGCACACACCACTCTCAAATTGAGATCTAGTCCTCCTTGGGTCATTAGGATCCCCAACTAGCTCACCTGCTGCATGTAGTGTCTTGGATGCCCATTTTGGCCTTGTGGGGATGTTAGGGTCTACAATAAACTCATCTCCATAAGAAAAATCAGAATCATCATGTTCAACAAACTCTTTACTTACTTCTTGAGGTTCAGGTGGTGAAGAGGCTTCAACAACCTCCACTTCTGCAAGGGGTTCTTCTTCAAATTGAACACACATTTCGATGAAGGATTTATTTGTGCTCAAATTTATCAACTTGTACCCTTTTGAATCTTTAGAGTATCCAACAAAAAGACACTCTTGGCTTTGGGGCTGCAAAGCCTTCCTCTTCTCTGTCGGGATTCTAGCCCAAGCCTTTGAGCCAAAAATCCTGAAATGGGTCACATCTGGCTTGTGCCCACTCCATGCTTCTAAGGGAGTCATACCATCAAGATGTTTGCAAGGAACCCTATTCTGGATATAGGCTTCATAGTTGATAGCTTTGGCCCAGTACTTTGGTGGCAAAGTATTGGCCTCCATCATGCATGTTGCCATCTCCTTCAGTGATCTGTTCTTCCTCTCAGCAACACCATTTTGCTGTGGTGTGTAAGGGATAGAATGCTGCATATGAATACCTACATCTGCACAATAGTTAATAAACTTAGACTTGACATACTCACCACCATTGTCAGATCTGAGGGCCTTGCGTTTCCTTCCAAACTGGTTTTCAACCAAAGCCTTAAAGACTTTGAATAGGCCAAAAACTTCAGACTTGTGTTTCAGGAAGTGAACCCAGCAATACCTGGAAAAGTCATCAATGAAGGTCAATGCATATTTGGCCTGACTCATAGACATATGAGGGAATGGACCAGAAACATCACTGTGGATCAGCTCGAGGGGTGCAGAGGTTCTCTCATGACTAGCTCTCTCAAACTTATGCTCTGGGTGTTTTCCTAGGATAGAACCTTGGTAGACTCCTTTGGAAAATTTTATCTTGGGCAACCCTATGACCATTTCTTTTTCACTAAGATCAGACAGATACTTGTAATTTAGATGGCCAAATATTTCATGCCACAACTTACTGGCTTCATTAGCATGAATGAGAAGAGCAGAGGGGTTTGAGTAAGGTAGGAAGTGTGAGAACATGTATACCTTGTGAGCATGATTCGCAACTCCTTTTGCAATGAATCTACCAGTTGAAATCTCTGTGATCTCAACTTCATTGGGGGAGAATATGACCTTCTTAGGAGACCTAGTGTGGGTCATCTGGTACACTAACAGGAGGTTGGAGGCGAGACCAGGGACATATAGCACATTGCTGAACTAACCATGATCAAGATATATCCTTCCTTTGCCTTTACTTTCAGTGAGAGAGTCATCTCCCAGTACAATAGATGGTCCTTTCGACATATCCAGTGAGGATAAGGACTCCTTAGTCGAAACCATGTGTCTTGAAGCTCCAGAATCAATGATAAAACTGGGTGAGCTTGATGTGCCAGCAACTAGAGCATGAACTCTCTCTCTGTCATCTGAACTTGATCCTCCTTCTCTCTTCTTTGAGCTTTCTGGAAGGGAGATGTCATTCTTCTCCAGGAGATTGGTCAGCATGTCTATCTGCTTTTTCATATAAGAGCTTTCAGTGTGATTTCCCTTATTACAGTATGCGCACTTGTTCATTTCACCTTTGTTCTTCTTCTTCTGGTTATTCTTCTTGAGACCTTGTTGATCCTCCAGAGACTGTTTCTTGTCTCTCTTTTTCTCAGGTGGATTTTTAGCTTTCTTTTTTATTTTTGAATCCACCCTCGAATCTCCAGCAATCAAAGCTTGATCTTTGGATGGTTTGATGGTGCCCATCATCACCAGCTTGTCATGTTCTTATGTGAGAGATTCCATGAAATCTGCAAGGCTAGGCATCTTCTAGGCTTGAGCTATCAGTTTTGTGGCATAGAAGGTCAAAACAAACACTGAATAATCAGGGCCTAGCTTCGAGAGGATGGACAGTACGAGATGATCATATTTCTTTTCAATACCACACCGTTTCAGCTGCAAAACTAGTGCTTTGAACTTGGAGAAATATAGCTGCAGGGATTCAAAGCTTGTTGGACTCAGAGAAATCAGCTCATTCTCAATTTGATGTCCCCTCATCTCATCTGTCTTTCCAAAAAGATCAGCAAGCTTCTCCCATACTTCATTCGGTGATTTTAATCCATCAAGATGGACAAGGAGGTCTCTGGAAATACTCAGGCACAGGAGGCCATAAGCCTCATCCCTCCTGTTGTGCCATTTTATCTTCTCTGTAGCTGCATTGGGCTCTGCTTTTGTTGCCATAGTCACCCTATAGAGGCCTTTCACTCTCAACAGTATCTCCATATTTGCTTTCCATTCAAATAAATTGAAGGGAGTCAAGATAGTTTTCTGTGATTGATCCATAGCTTAGAAAATCTGTCCCGGCTGTCAGTAGAAGGCTCCCAGTATTTGATGTCGAACCTGCAAAACAATTTTTGAAGGAGAGAAATAGCCTACAATGGCTTTGATACCATGTGGAAATTAATGCCAACAATAGATTAATTTTACTCACAACAATTATCAATTGATCATGCAAAATTGCTCACAAAAGAGACTAAATATGGAGCTGTAACACTAAATTGTATTAACTGAGTGTACAATATCCAAAACTGTAATAACATATGTTTCTGAATAAATAGAATACATCAAGAAATTGAATGCATGAGGATGCATCCAAATCTAGCATAAAGCAGGCTTACCAAAAATAAGCAAATCCCCCATAGGTGTAAAAAGCTGATCCCAAATCTGTCATGGAGCTCACAAATTGGAAAAAAGGCATAGGAAAGCTAAAGAGTGGTGGAATGGTAGCTCATACATGCTTTTTCATGGAGAAAAGAGAGGAGGATGTGTAGGACAAAAAACAAGTCAACCTCACCTAGTCTAGCTTTTCCTTTTGCCTTAAAACACTGAAAAAGCAGGCAATAAAGTAGAAAAAGCAGAAGGGCGCCTAGGAGGCCAAGAATAAAGCAGAATTGATTCCTTTATCTCTCCCATGTGCTACATGAGTCAAATAAGGCAATTTTGACCATTATGGATAGGCAAATAGCAACTTGCACAAGGTGGGACACATGAACTAGGCAAATAAGACAAAAATAATGGAATTAATGTCTAAGTGGGTAAACTATGGGTTGATTATTCTAACATATTTTATTTATAAATAAATAAATGAGGAGACAACAGCTTAGGAAAGCTGTTAAAAGAGTGTTTACTAGTCAAATTGGCGAAGGAGACTAGGTGGAGAGCAAAGTGACATGTGGCAGCATCCTCAAACCACTTCCAACTATTGCAGGTGGTAACCCCCTTACATTTGTGATCATGATTCCCCAATAAATTGGAATCAAAGCAGGTGGCTCAATTAATGAAAAATGACCCAAAAGACCTAGGCATATTTAGAAAAATTCCCATTGAAGAGAGCTGAGGCTGCTTATTCTAGAGAAGTGATCATTCAGGGTGAATGAATTTACTTCAGAGAAATTCAATGGAAGGGAAATTGGAAAGTGTTTGAGGGGATAACTGCTAATTGATCTTGTTGCAACTTCTAAGTTGAAGATCATACTGCTGAGAGTAGATTATTGTTACTGAGGTATTGAACTAGTCAGGTGATAGAAGGTTCTGCAGTTGCATACTCCACCCAGTTCTCAGCCAAGAAGACCAAGAACAGGCTTGGGGGTCTTGAGGAAGCGTTGTTTGAGCATTCCCTAGGAGATTGGTAGGGAGGAATGGCCTCCTAAAGCTGTTGTCGTCTTGTCCTCAACAGGTTCTATGTTATTTTATTTTACTGTGTTAAATAAATCTTAGTTTATATGCTACATGAATGTTAATAGTTTTGAGTTTGTGAAATGTTTGAGTTAGTATTCTTATTGGAATGTTAATGGAAATGAAAATGATTTAGGAACATAATGAAATAGAAAGGATTTAAATTTTCGAGTTGTGTTTTTCCATACCTGGTTACAGGCTGTACTCTAGCACAGTTAGATTGTTTAAGGAAAATGATATAATTTTTGTAATGGAATGAGAATAGTAAATATGATTTTGTATCTGTATAAAAATGCAAATAGAATTTATTTCAATGTTTACAGTACAATGAAAAGCAGTGTTATAGTTTATTCTTATTTACTGTTTAATTTAGTCTATCTAGATGAAAATACAGGTGAAAGAAATAGTAGTATACTTTAGTACCACAGTATTAGTATATTGTTAAGAAATATATGTTTACAGAAAATAATAACTATTATTCAAGAAAAATATGTATACAAGCAATAACTAAACACTTCTGGAAAATATTAACATAAAACTTAAACTATTATTTATTAAAAACCAGATTAGGGTTTCTCTTATAAACCCTTATTTATGTAAAATAAACAGAGTTTAGAGTTATAAATCTTATCTCTACAGAGCCCTAAATAATTATAAATTACAAATTAAAATAAATGTATTTATAAGTACTAAACGAAATAACTAAGAATTATATGCATTGTGCTTTTAAAAAAAACAGACAGGTTTAAGTACTAAACGAAATAACTAAGAATTATATGTATTGCGTTTAAAAAAAAACAGACAGGTTATTACCAGTGAAAAACTAAGGGTCAAAACCCTTTCGACTAAACTATTCAAGTACAAGTAAATCTATATCCAGTTACATTGCTAACTAAGATTTAAAATTTACAAGGGAACTGTAACTGTGCAGTAGATTGGATACAGTCTTGTCATTAAAACTTTACAATGTATTTATAACCCTTTTTATTTTTAATACTTCATTAACATGATAATGAAACAACAATATACCTGTATTAGCGAAACAGAGGCAAATAAGAAACAGTGCCCAATTTAATAATTTATTTAAGAATACATTTACACAAGGGTTTCATTTCCATTAAAACCCTAACTATTATATTCTAGATTGATAATATAAAATTTATAAATTTACATTATGATTGTTCCATAGTCTTCATATTAACACTATTTACTTATAAATGTTATCATTAACAGTAAATTACTTCACTGACAGTTGAAGAAGAAAAACCCATTTTGCAGTATTATCATTTAAAAGATCAACTAGAATAAAATAGAGTAATCGAAACAGAAGTCATTTTAAAACCTTGAGTACAGGAAAAACCCTTTTATCTCAAAACCAGAGTATGATATTATCAAGTTGTAAGGCTCTACTCACTTTTACAAACCAAGATAACTACATACAAGTCACGACTTATAAGCTAGAGCTACCCAGAAACACGCAAGGGTTTTTAAAAACAAAACTAAGTAATAACAAGTACTAAGCATCTAAACATTGGAGGAATCGAAGCCATGTTTCCCTTCAAACAGTAAATCCTTTCCAATAACCATTGCAAGCACGGAGATGCCATGACAAATCGGGGCTTACCCGTTATGGCCACGGAGATAACCAGTGCTGGAGAGGTTTCTTTCAAGCCCGAAGCCGAACTGTAACCTGCAAGAACAAGACCGAATGCTTTAGTTAGATGTTGTATTCATTATACTAAAATTGAACTAGAAATTAATAATAAGAGCAGGGTAAAAACTATAACCTGTAAGTAAGAAGTCTAGAGCCAAGGAGGAGACTGAACCAGTTCGAGGAACTGCACTATGAAGAAACGAAACCCTCGTGCCAAACCTGTGACAGAGGCAACGAGGTTGTTATTTCAATTTTTCACCGACAATGGAGCAAGCCACGAGCAGAGACAAGGGTAACGTTATGCCCAATTCTCTAAACTACTAACAGAGTTAGGAAAACCACCCTCATGGAGTTCATAAACTTCCAGAAAGAAACCAATTTACAAACTATGAATCCCTTAACTCTTACATAATGATACAACACTATACTACTCACATTGGAATTGCCAAATGATGTACCAGTGAGCCTCTCATGGCCGTGAAGAAACACAAATAGTGCAGAGCCAAACCGTCGAAGGATAATGAAGAGGATAGGGTTTCTATGTGAGTTTTTAAATCGACCAATGCATGGTGGAGACTCATCCACGTGCCCATCGATATTTTTAATCAGAAGTGGGTCGATTCATATAGTCAACCTCCACTATCGGGTGAACACATATTATTACCAATCATTTATACTTATAACTAATGATAATGTTTTGGTATCGTATCATTGTCATGTAGGATAACATTGCAACTAACCTTTCAGTAAAATCATATATTTTATACAGCTAATAGTATGGTTTTGTATTAAAACAATTCCTATCATTTGCTTTTTGATAACACTATAATCAATCAATTGTGAAAGTGTATATGTATATTGTTATCATTTGCATTTGATAACATTAAGATCATTCATTTGTAAAAGTATATATATGGAGATCAATATTGGAGTTATTCCTTTGACGTTTAGTGAATAACACTTCTAATAATTCTTAATACAAACCTTGTATTAAAGGAATAATGCTATGTTTAGAATTAGTGTTATGTAAAATCAAATCTAGTAAGGTCATTATCTTTAGTCCAACTTTATATAAGTAAATGTTAGGTAATATTTCTAAACTATCATAACTCTTACAAATGCATAAAGTCGACAGTATTATGGTTGGAAGACTTCTTGGAAGTTATTGTTCTTTTGGTTTCCATAAAGAACCAAACTCTTAATAAATCAAACCAATATTTAGACTACACTTGGTAATTACAAGGTAGTAAGACTATCTAGGGTTAAAACTAAATCACTTAGTAATATTATTAAGTGATATGGTAATGTAATTTTACAGTAATACATGTGACATGGTGAAACTTGGAAAATCGAAATTATAACTTGATGACTAATAATGCAAGTAGACATTTATAGCTGTATACAAATAAACAGACTGATAATTCTTCTCTATTAGAGCATAATTGAAAATAGAGCTATGTGATCTATTGTAAACTTTTTCTTTGAAGGTCTTAGAATTATATTCATGCTTATAAATCAGCACATTGAATATTAGACATAGAAATAGCAGTAATTTCATGCTTCAGTAGAAGTATCTTTATGTTAAATTAAGAACCCTATGCTCATCAGTAGAACTTGTGAGTAACTTGGCATATAACATTAAAAACGAAAACTTAAGTAGAAGTCATGCTGGTAAAAGACATTGGTATGTTAATGATATTTGTCTTTATGACTAACTTAAAATACTGCCATAGATTCAAAAACAACAAAGAAAGTTACTTTACCTCATCGTAGCCTTGATCTCTATTAATCAATTTATGCTCTAGCATTTTTTATGCTAAAGAAGTACTTCTTGACTTAATGCAAAAACAAACTCCTATTTGTTCAAAAATTTACCTGTTGAACCTGTAAGAACTAGAAATCCAGCGGATTTAGCAATTGCTAAGTAAGCCCCAGTTTAGAACATAGCTTCTCACCTACTTGAAAAAAGCAAATCATCAGTACATCTAGAAGCAACCGAATGCAGGTCATTTACATAACATATCAAAATTAAAATGGTATTAGTTTTTATGTGTTTGAAGTTAATCACTACATATTGTTAACTGTTTCATTTTTCCGCTAGCCTCTAGTAGTATTAAACTGCGACTTTAGACATTTTATGTTACATTAAAAATTTTAAATTTTTGTGAAAATTCGGGGTTATGACATGTGGTATCGGAGCATAAGGTTCAAATAGTAGGCCTTGATGAAGCTCGACTTGCTTATATGAAACAATGTATTAAATCATTTTGTTGATGTTGTTTTCTTTTAATGTTATTCAACAGAGAAATTTGTTTCTCAGTTTAACAACAGGTATGGAAAGACTAGAGGAATATGCGAAAGATCAATCTCCCTTTATTGAACAAGAAAACTTACAAAGAGAACCTATATAAGAAGACATAACCACTAATTCCTCAGAACTTTTACAAACAGTAAAATAATTAAAATCTGAAATGGAATCTGTTAAAAAAGAAAATGAGAGGATTCTGAGAGCTGAGGAGGAGCTGAATCAGATCCTAACAGAAAGATTTCAAACTGAGGGAAGGGTTAAAAGAGCTAATTCAGAAGATATAAGTTACCAACATAAGTATAAAATTATTAAACAGACTAAAAATGAAAGCAGCTCATCTTCTGAAGTGTTTGGTGATCAACGTAATTTTCATTCTACTAGTGATAGTAGTGAGGATAACCACTATACTAGAAAGAGAAAATATAAACCTTATGAATAAATTTCTAGAGAGTTTAAAAATATCAAACCACCAATAATTAATGGGAAAAATGAGAAGGGGAAGGAAGCAGAATCCTGGTTATTTGGGATGAAGAAGTACTTCTAGATTTATAACTATTCTAATCAATTAAAGGCTAGAATGGCTATCTATAATCTCTCAGGGAAAGCTGATATATGGTGGCAAGATTTAAAGAGAGTGAAAAGAATAAGAGAGAAAAACATAAATTAGAGTACCTTCAAGAAGTACTTTAAAAATAAATTTTTATTTGAACAGTACTATGAAGAAAGGGCTAAAGAATTCTATCAGCTAAAACTGGGTACAATGACTATGAAAGATTTGAACAGTAAGTTTTTAAGTCTTCTTAGGTATGTGCCATAAATGATAGGATTGAGTATGATAATCCAAAAACTCTAGAAGAAAATATGAGGAAAGCCAATTTCTGTTATGAACAGAATCGAAAAAAGGACAGCATGGCCAACTGGAAGGCCAAAAAGAATAATAATAATTATGATCAAAAGAAGAAAGAGTTTGTGCCCAATCAGAATTCTAAAAATAATAAGGCCGGGAATTTTCCTAATAAGAATTTCCAAGGGAATAAGAATAATTCACCGAATAATCAGAACAATCAAAAGAGTAAAGAGTCTGCTAATAATCATGGTAATTACACACAGAAATTTGAACGAAAAGAACCCATAAAGTGCTGGGAGTGTAATGGTCCACACTATGCTTCAGTTTGTCCTAATTGAAAAAAGACTGCCAATAATATCCATACAATATAGGAGGAGATTACAGTTGGATATTTAGCAAGGACTATGTCTAGGATCAATGCAGCCTTGGAGAATCTACAAGCAGACTATCAAACTTCCTAGGTGGATGTAGAAGGTAAGATAAACCAAACACCCATAGCTATTTTAATTGATCCAGGAGCTAGATTAAGTTATATTTCTCCTAATTTGGTAGAAAAATGTAAGTTGCCTGTTGAAAAATTTGTAATTTCTTGGTTGGTTCAGTTAGCTACTGGTGCAAAAAGGAAGGTAACTAGTTTTGTAAAGAATTGTGCAGTAATTATGGATCAATTTGAAACTTTTGTAAAGCTTAATGTACCACCTCTGGGTTCATACGACATGCTAATCAGTATGGATTGGTTAGAGCAACATAGGGCGATCTTAAACTGCTATGATAAAACCTTTACTTGTATAAATAATGATGGTAAATAAATAAGTGTAAAGGGAATCCCTAGAAAAACAACTGTAAGGCAGATTTCTACTTTGCAGCTTAAGAGAGTTGTTAGGAAAGGTTGTAAGGATTATGCAGTAACGGTAACTAATGAAGAAAATTTAAATAACATCGATAAATTAAAATTGGAGGATATACCGGTTTTAAAAGAGTATGCAGATGTATTTTCGGAAGAAATTCCAAGATTACCTCCAAAAAGGGAACTAGATTTCACCATTGAGCTGGTACCTGGTGCAGTACCCAGCTCAAAGGCCCCTTATCGGATGAACATACTTGAGATTAATGAACTTAAGTCACAATTAAAAGAACTTATTGACAAGAAATATATTCGACCCAGTGTGTCTCCCTGGGGGGCACCTATCATCTTCGTTAAGAAAAAGGACGAAACTCTACGAATTTGCATAGATTACCGTTAGTTGAATAAGATGACTATTAAAAATAGATACTCGTTACCTCACATAGATGATCTGTTTGATCAACTATGTGGAGCCACAGTGTTTTCAAAAATTGATTTAAGGTCTGGATATAACCAAGTTAGAATTAAAGATGAAGACATCTTTAAAACAACTTTTAGGACTCAATATGACAATTACGAGTTTGTCGTCATGCCATTTGGGCTTACTAATGATCCAACTGGTTTTATGTGTCTAATGAATAATGTAATGCATAAATATCTGGATAGGTTTGTGGTCATGTTTATCGACGATATATTAATCTATTCGAAATCTGAAGAAGAACATAAGGAACATTTAAAACTTGTCTTGCAAGAATTACGAGATCATCAACTCTTTGCAAAGTTTAGTAAATGCGATTTCTTTAAGGATAAAATCCAGAACTTAGGTCATGTGGTGACTAAGGAAGGAATTTCGGTGGATCCTGAAAAGATAAAGGCGATTGAAGATTGGCCAGTTCCTAAAGACATAACTGATGTTCGATCCTTCATGGGAATTACCAGTTATTACCGGAGGTTCATTGAAGAATTTTCGAGAATCGCAAATCTGATAACTTCCTTGCAGAAAAAGGGAAAGAAATTTGAATGGAATCAGAAGTGCGAGGATAGTTTTAAAAATTTTAAAACCTTATTGACTAGCACACCTATTCTAAGAATAGATGATCCAAATAAAGATTTTATAGTGTGTACTGACACCTGTAATGATGGTTTAGGCAGAGTATTGACTCAAGAAGGGCATGTTATCACTTATGAGTCTAGGAAATTAAAAATTCACGAAAAGAATTATGCAACATATGACCTGGAATTAGCTGTTGTCATACATGCTCTAAAGATGTGGCGTCATCATTTAATTGGAAGAAAATTTATTCTAATGACGGATAATAAAGGACTAAAATATTTGTTAGATCAACTTAACCTGAATGCTAGACAAGCTAGGTGGCTAGCTTTTCTAAGTGAGTATGATTTCGAAATTTAGCACATTAAAAGGAAAGAAAATAAAGTTGTTGATGCATTAAGTACAAATGCAAGGCTGAACTTTACAGTAGTTATCAGCACTTATACAACAGATCTGGAAGAACAACTTAAAGCAGGGTTAGAACAAGATGCAATTTACCAAAAATTACAAGCAAAAGCAAAAGAAAATCCAACAGAAAGTTTAAGTAAAGGGTATAGCTTGAACGAAAAATGATTTTTACTGTATAAAGACAGAATGTATGCCACCTAATGTACCTAAAGTTAAGTTACTAATTTTAGACGAAATCCATAAAACTCCATACTCAGGCCATCCGGGTTAACATAAGACTATAACTATGTTAATAAAATAATATTTTTGGCCAAACATGAAAACTGAACTGGCCGAATATATCGCTATATGTTTTGAATGTCAGCAAGTAAAACCTGAACATCAACATCCAGCTGGATTACTTCAGCCATTGCCCATTCCTAGCTGGAAATGGGAGATAATTAGTCTTGATTTTGTTATTGGACTGCCTAAAAATCAGAATTTAAATGATTCTATAATGGTAGTGGTCGATAAATTAAGTAAAGCAACCCATTTTATACCTGTAAAAATTGCGTATAAAGCTGCAAACATAGCTGATATATTTTTAAATCAAATTTTTCGACTGCATGGAATACCAAAAGTTATAATCTCAGATCGAGACCCTAAATTTACATGTAATTTCTGGAGATCTCTATTTAAAGGATTAAATACTACATTAAATTTTAGTACTTCGTTCCATCCTCAAACTGATGGATAGACTAAAATAGTAAATCAAGTACTGGAATATTTACTAAGAATGTATGTAAAGGATCAGCCTGGTAAATGGGAATATTATTTGCACCTGGTAGAATTTGCTTATAATAATAATTACCAAGCTTCAACCAGATTTAGTCCTTTCGAAATATTGTATGGAAGGAAGTGTAACACTCCTATCTCTTGGAGTAATCCGGTGGATAGATTAGTATTAGGTCCTGAATTATTGAAAGAAATGGAAGAGATTGTGAAGCAAGTACAAGGTAATCTGAAAATTGCGCAAGATCGACAGAAAAGTCAAGCATACCTTAAAAGAACTCCAAAGGAGTTTCAGATAGGTGAACATGTGTTCATCAAGGTGAGACCCAAAAAGATCTCTCTGAGGTTGGGTAGTTGTGCAAAACTAGCACCTCGTTATTGTGGTCCTTTCGTAATACTGTCCAGGATTGGACAGTATTGCCTATCAGTTAGCCTTACCACTGAATTTAAGAGTTCATAATGTTTTTCACATTTCAGTATTAAAGAAATATGTGCATGATGCTACTCATGTTATTAACTGGAATGCTGTACAAGTGGAACTCGAAGGTGATTTTCTAGTGGAACCGGACTGTATCCTCGAGTGGAGGGAGATCACACTTTGGAACCGCACCATTGGTCAGGTGAAGGTGCAATGGAAGCACCTTAGTTCAGAAGAAGCCACTTGGGAATTGGAAAGTCATATGTGGGATTCATATCCAATTCTGTTCCAGGGGAATTCTGAGGACGAGGAATAAATAACATCGAGGACGATGTTATAATTTAAGGGGGTGTGTATGTGACATGCCCCAATTTTTCAAAAACAATTTTATATTATTTGAGGAACAATATGTTAAATTTTATGCTAAGTTGTAATTGATGACCCAGTGGAGTCAATGATATTGAATGTAAATTTTGAATATTTTATTTATAAATAAATAAATGAGGAGACAACAGCTTAGGAGAGCTGTTAAAAGAGTGTTTATTGGTCAAATTGGTGGAGGAGACTGGGTGGAGAGCAAATTGACATGTGGCAGCATCCTCAAACCACTTCCAACTATTGCAGGTGGCAACCTCCCTAATTTTGTGGTCATGATTCCCAAAGAAAGTGGAATCAGAGCAGGTGGCTCAATTAATGAAAAATGACCCAAAAGACCTAGGCATCTTTATAAAAATTCCCATTGAAGAGACCTGAGGCTGCTCATTCTAGAGAAGTGATCATTCAGGGTGAATGAATTTACTTCAGAGAAATTCAATGGAAGGGAAATTGGAAAGTGTTTGAGGGGATAACTGCTGATTGATCTTGTTGCATATTCTAAGATGAAGATCATACTACTGAGAGCAGATTGTTGTTACTGAGGTATTGAACTAGTCAGGTGACATAGGGTTCTACAGTTGCATACTCCACTCAGTTCTTAGCCAAGAAGACTAGGAACAGGCTCGGGGGTCTTGAGGAAGCGTTGTTTGAGCTCTCTCCAGGAGATTGGTAGGGAGGAACCGCCTCCTAAAGATGTTGTCATCTTGTCCTCAATAGGTTCTATGTTATTTTATTTTAATGTCTTAGTTAAATAAATCTTAGTTTATATGCTACATGAATGTTAATAGTTATGAGTTTGTGAAATGTTTGAGTTAGTATTCTTATTGGATTGTTAATGGAAATGAAAATGATTTAGGAACATAATGAAATAGAAAGGATTTAAATTTCTAACCTGTGTTTTTCCACACTTGGTTACAGGCCGTACTCTAGCACAATTAGATTTTTTAAGGAAAATGATATAATTTTTGTAATGAAATGAGAATAGTAAATATGATTCTGTATCTGTATAAAAATGCAAATAGAATTTATTTCAATGTTTACAGTACAATGAAAAGCAGTGTTGTAGTTTATTCTTATTTACTGTTTAATTTAGTCTATCTAGATGAAAATATAGGTGAAAGAAATAGTAGTATACTTTAGTACCACATTATTAGTATACTGTTAAGAAATATATGTTTACCGAAAATAATAACTATTAGTCAAGAAAATATGTATACAAGTAATAACTAAACAGTTCTGGAAAATATTAACTTAAAACTTAAACTATTATTTATTAAAAACCAGATTAGGGTTTCTCTTATAAACCCTTATTTATGTAAAATAAACAGAGTTCAGATTTATAAATCTTATCTCTACAGAGCTCTAAATAATTATAAATTACAAAGTAAAATAAATGTATTTATAAGTACTAAACGAAATAACTAAGAATTATATGCATTGTGCTTTAAAAAAAAACAGACAGGTTATTACCAGTGAAAAGCTAAGGGTCGAAACCCTTTCGACTAAACTATTCAAGTACAAGTAAATCTATATCCAGTTACATTGCTAACTGAGATTTAAAATTTACAAGGGAACTGTAACTATGCACTAGACTGAATACAATCTTGACATTAAAACTTTACAATGTATTTATAACCCTTTTTAGTTTTAATACTTCATTAACAGGATAATGAAACAACAATATACCTGTATTAGCGAAACAGAGGAAAACAAGAAACAATGCCCGATTTAATAATTTATTTAAGAATACATTTACACAAGGGTTTCATTTCCATTAAAATCCTAACTATTATATTCTGGACTGATAATATAAAATTTATAATTTACATTATGACTGTTCCACAGTCTTCATATTAACACTATTTACTTATAAATGTTATCATTAACAGTAAATTACTTCACTGACGGTTGAAGAAGAAAAACCCATTTTGCAGTATTATCATTTAAAAGATCAACTAGAATAAAATAGAGTAATCGAAACAAAAGTCATTTTAAAACCTTGAGTACAGGAAAAACCCTTTTATCTCAAAACCAGAGTATGATATTATCAAGCCGTAAGGCTGTACTCACTTTTACAAACCAAGGTAACTACATATAAGTCATGGCTTATAAGTCGGAGCTAGCCAGCAACACGCAAGGGTTTTTAAAAACAAAACTAAGTAATAACAAGGTCTAAGCATCTAAACATTGGAGGAACCGAAGCCATGTTTCCCTTCAAACTGTAACTCCTTTCCAATAACCATTGCAAGCAGGGAGATGCCACGACAAATCGGGGCTTACCCGTTATGGCCACAGAGATAACCAGTGCTGGAGAGGTTTCTTTCAAGCCCGAAGCCGAACTGTAACCTGCAAGAACAAGACCGAATGCTTTAGTTAGATGTTGTATTCATTATACTAAAACTAAACTAGAATCTAATAATAAGAGTAGGGTAAAAAATATTACCTGTAAGTAAGAAGTCTGGAGCCGAGGAGGAGACTGAACCAGTTCAAGGAACTGCACTATGAAGAAACGTAACCCTCATGCCAAACCTATGACAAAGGTAGCAAGGTTCTTATTTCAATTTTTCACCGACGATGGAGCAAGCCACGAGCAAAGACAATGGTAACGTTATGCCCAGTTCTCTAAACTACTGACAGAGTTAAGAAGTCCACCCTCACGTAGTTCATAAACTTCTAGAAAGAAACCAAGTTACAAACTGTGAATCCCCTAACTCTTGTACAACGATACAACACTATACTACTCACATTGGAACTGTCAAATGATGAACCAGCGAGCCTCTCATGGCTGCGAAGAAACCCAAACAGTGCAGAGCCAAACCCTCGAAGGATAATGAAGAGGATAGGGTTTCTATGTGAGTTTTTAAATCAACCAATGCATGGTGGAGACTCATCCACGTGCCCATCGAGATTTTTAATCAGAAGTGGGTCGATTCATATAGTCAACCTGCAATGTCGGGTGAACACATATTATTACCAATAATTTATACTTATAACTAATGATAATGTTTTGGTATCATATCATTGTCATGTAGGATAACATTGCAACCGACCTTTCAATAAAATCATATATTTTATACAAATAATAGTATGGTTTTGTATTAAAACAATTCTTAACATTTTCTTTTTGATAACACTACAATCAATCAATTGTGAAAGTGTATATGAACATTGTTACATTTTCATTTGATAACATTAAGATCATTCATTTGTAAAAGTATATATATGGAGATCAATATTGGAGTTATGCCTTTGACCTTTAGTGAATAGCACTCCTAATAATTCTTAATACAAACCTTGTATTAAAGGAATAATGCTATGTTTAGAATTAGTGTTATGTAAAATCGAAGCTGGTAAGGTCATTGTCTTTAGTCCAACTTTATATAAGTAAATGTTAGGTAATATTTCTACACTAGCATAACTCTTACAAATGCATAAAGTCGATAGTATTATGGTTGGAAGACTTCTTGGAAGTTATTGTTCTTTTGGTTTCCATAAAGAACCAAACTCTTAATAAATCAAACCAATATTTAGACTACACTTGGTAATTACAAGGTAGTAAGACTATTTAGGGTTAAAGGTAAAATCACTTTGTAATATTATTAAGCGATATGGTAATGTAATTTTACAGTAATACATGTGGCATGGTGAAACTTGGAAAATCGAAATTATAACTTGATGACTAATAATGCAAGTAGACATTTATAACTATATACAAATAAACAGACTGATAATTCTTCTCTATTAGAGCAGAATTAAAAATAGAGCTATGTGATCTATTGTAAACTTTTTCTTTGAAGGTCTTAGAATTATATTCATGCTTATAAATCAGCACATTGAATATTATACATAGCAATAGCAGTAATTTCATGCTTCAGTAGAAGTGTCTTTATGTTAAATTAAGAGCACTATGCTCATTAGTAGAACTTGAGAGTAACTTGGCATATAACATTAAAAATGGAAACTTAAGTAGAAGTCATGCTTGTAAAAGACATTGGTATGTTAAGGATATTGGTCTTTACGACTAACTTAAAATACTGTCATAGATTCAAAAACAACAAAGAAAGTTACTTTACCTCATCGTAGCCTTGATCTCTATTAATCAATTTATGCTCTAGCATTTTTTATGCTAAAGAAGTATTTCTTGAATTAACGCAAAAACAAACTCCTACTTGTTCAAAAATTTACCTGCTGAACCTGTAAGAACTAGGAATCCAGCTGAGTTAGCAATTGCTAAGTAAGCCCCAGTTTAGAACATAGCTTTTCACCTACTTGACAAAAGCAAATCATCAGTACAGCTAGAAGCAACTGAATGCAGGTCATTTACATAACATATCAAAATTAAAATGGCATTAGTTTTTATGTGTTTGAAGTTTATCACTACATATTGTTAACTGTTTCATTTTTCCGCTAGCCACTAGTAGTATTAAATTGCGACTTTAGACATTTTATGTTACATTAACAATTTTAAATTTTTGTGAAAATTCGGGGTTATGACATTAAAGGTAATTTCATGTCTTTTTTTTTTATAGAAAAAATGTCATTGAGATTAATGAATGGTTACATTAATCCTACTTGAATAATAATGAATTTATTCATAAGCTCACAATTCAAAATGAGCAACTTCTTGAAAAGTTGCAAGACACTTGTTTTTCCTCCTATGTTTTAGATTGTTTCGAGGCTTCTCATGACATGGTGGATCATGATAAATGTGGAAATTTGAATGTTCTTGATGTGTTTGAAAATGAACTTGAAGATATCCAAATACTTGTTGTGGTGGAATATGAACTTGAATTGTCTCTTGATGAAGGTTATGCAATTTTTAAAGAAGAGAATCATTCCTCTACATTGGAACCAATCTATGACAAAGGTTTCACACTTTTGAAGGAGATGCATGATACTAACCATATGCATCCTTCCCATGATGAAACTTCTGCACTTTTTGATCATTTGGGAGAGTTAGTTCATTCTCCTACATCCCACAATTCCATGTTTTGGAGCATTAGTCTCAATTAAGTATGGGTGAAAGGGTTCTTTTTGATGGTGCCACATGAGGAGTATGGAAATCCTAGATTTAGTTTTTATGATGACATGGTTGGAGCACACTCTTATTCACATTTGCTGCAGCATTCTTTTGTTACTTTATGATGATGGACATCTACATGGATGCACCTATGATATGCATTTGAGTCACTTGAAGACTCATGGTTTTTCTTGCTCAACTCTTGGTTCATTTGATGTTGGAGGAACTTCATCCAAAATTGGGGTGAATAGATTTATGATTGGAGAACATTTTTGTTACCAGACACATACTTTGTTATATATTTATGATTCTCTCATTCATGGATGTATGGGTGAGACTTATTTGAGTCATTTGAAGTCTCATTCTTTCTTTTTCTCATTGTTTGGTTCTGATTTGAGTGAAGATTCTTCATTCACTTCTTGGATGAAAGAATACATGGCTGAATATTTTGATGCATATCACATCCTTTTGGAGCATCATTATTGGAAATGGGATCCACACCTATGTTACTGGAGATTTTATTGGTCACTTGAAGCTTGTATGCACTTGGAAAATGGTGGTCTACTTACTTGGAGGTATAAGCACTTTCATGATTTTTTGATGAGGCACCTCCTTGATGTACATTTTTATTATGTTGTTATGCACTTTGATGATATATATTATGTACTCATGATGTTTGTAAGAATTCATACAAGAAAATGGGATCTTGGAATTCTCTTTCCTAATGGTATGGGTTGGAGAGCACTCTTAATTTTTGGAGTGCAATACAAACAATGGGACCCTGGGATAGTTTTTAGTCCCATTGATTTATATTTTTTGGGGAAATAAGCAGTATGGTGGATGGATTCCAAACTTAATAAAGTTATTTTAATCAGATTAGTGCAGCATCAAGCATGGTGGTTCCTCTCCAAAATATTCATGGAATGTCAAAGACTCAAAGTTGGGAAACTTAGTGGCAACTTCAAAGAATCATACAGAAAGCAGGTTCTTCAACACCTATGTTTGAAATTGCTTGAGGAAAAGCAATATTAGGAAGGGAGGATTTGTCATGTCCAAAATTTTGCATTGGGTCACAATGTCCTAATCAAATTTTCCATATTCATGAGAGCTTGTCAAATTGATTCTAAGGGTCAAATAATTGCCAAGGAGGAAAATTACTAGTTTCATAGGTTGGGGGTGGAAGATTTGGGATATGGAATAAGGGGGAAAAAAAATGATGTTTGAACATTATAATTGCATAAATATTTAATAAATGATCTAAATAAATAAATACAAGGGAAAATGAAAGTGGCAATGGATCATGAGGACACATGGAGAATGTGGGACCCACACAAGCTAGAAATTTGGTACCAAATGGAAACCTCCTCTTGCAATTTTGAATCCATGGGAAGAATAAAGGTTCTTGGATGAGTTATAAGTTTAATAAATTTTTTCATATGCATCATAGGTAGAATTTGGGAATAAATTTAACTTAGATGGGAAAGGAAGAGTCATTTTGGAGCTAGTGAGACACTTGGACTAGATTCCCTAGTTTTATGACAACAATGATGAACATGCTATGACACCTATGAAAAAAATCAGATATGAAGGATGAAATATGACATATATTACATGTCAGGTAAAAATATAGAATCCAAGAGAGCTCTCATGTGATTTGGATAATCCCAATGGGTTCCTGCTCAAATTGGGGGAAGATGGAAGGCTAGGAAAGGAAGGACACATGGAAAATATTGAGCCCACACCCAAATTTGAATTGGATTGAGTTTGTGGATGGATTGGGAACCTTAGAAGGCCAATGATTTTTATAAAATATATGAAGAAACCAAGAGAATGTATTTTTATCATTTGTGAAATTGTCATTTGTAAATTGTGATAGCTAGTGGATGACTAGTTTTCTTGCCTTAGCCAATTTCGAGGGTGAAATGTTTCCATCCAAGTTGGTGTTTGGAGAGGCCACTCAGGTATTTCATGGATATTTAATGGAGTATTATTTGTAGTTTTAAGCTACATGGAATCTTGTGTATTCTTCTATTTCAACACTTTCTCTCAACCATTTCCAATTTTTATGGCATATTCTTGCTCATGGAGGGATTGCGTTTTGGGTGAGCTATTGATATATTTGGGGAATATTATAATTCCCATTATCTTATGTTATGATGTATATTATTTTTATTTCATGTTCATAAGAATCTCAGGTAAAAATACCCAAAATAATTGTTGTAAAAATGTTGAACAATGAAGAAATAGTGTCATTCCCCCACTATCTTGTTGTGAACCATTGTAATGCTGATGATTTCAAATTGGGAGAGCATTTAATTGTCCATTTATGATTTTAATAAGTTAAATATTCTATTTTATTCATTATTAGAAAGTTTCAAGTCGAAAATCCCAAGATTTTTATGTCAAAATGAATTTTAATGAGCAAACAATGACCATTTCCCATCTATTTTGATATATGCCATGGTAATGATTATTATTTCGAGTGGAGGATTGTATATATGATAAATTTATGATGTATGGACTGTAATTAATGTGTATTTAAATTATCATGTTCATTAATTAAGCATTGGAATCCATTTTACTCATTTTTATTGCATTGGGAGAAGATTTGGTGCATTTTCCCCAAGGGTCGAAATTGTGACTTGGGAGTTGTTTCGGAAAGATTCATAACAACATGCATAAACTGAAAAATGATGCATATGAGAATATTAAAAGTTACCTTACACATCCCCATCCTCGGTTCAGAAATTTGAGTGATTTTGGGATCATTTGTGAAGCCATTTTCGACAATTACCCAGGGGGAATGGGAGCCCCAATTTGCTAGTAAAGAATCCTACGTTGAACAGAACATTAAACAAGTTTGAAGAAGTAATTTAAAGGTAATTAAACATATATTAACTTCAAATTTAATTTATAATATCATTAATGTACATTCAAAGAAAATTTGGGAGTATTTGGGCCAATTTGGAGGTCTAGACATCAAAACTAGTTAAGGTCAAAATTGGGGAAAAAGTGAAAAAATTGGTCATTTAATAAAATTTAAAAAAGGGAAATTACAATGGTACTATGGTTTTCAAATATATGTCCACTAAAGGGGATCTGTGAATCTCAAATTCTGTCAAGATTCCATGCAACCAAACTGCCTGAATAACTGCATTTACACCCCCCCCTATACTCTGCTTATGTTGAAGAGAGCACAAGTGTTGTTTGCTTCTTATTGGACCAACAAATTGGCCTAGATCCCAACATAAACACATATCCTAAAGTGTATTTTCTATCAGTCCCATCTCCAACCTAGTCTAAATATGTCAATCCTATGAGATCTAGATGTGCATCAGTTGGATAATGGATCCCATAATCTCTAGTATGTTGCACATAGTGCAAGATATGATTTGTTTCCTTCCAGTGCAACTCATGTGGATCTTGCATGAATTTGGAAACAACACTCATAGAATAGGATATATCTGGCCTTGAATGTGTGAGGTATAGAAGGCTCCCAATGAGCTATCTTAAAAGAGTGTTGTCTACCAATGGTGTAGAACCACCTTCTTCTAGCTTGATGCCATATAGGAAGGGAAAAGGGGTTGCTTTATAGTCTTCCATTTGGAATTTTTTAAGCATATATAATGAGTATCTAAATTGTGAGATCATGGTTCCTGAATTATTTTGACTTACTTCAAGACCAATGAAATGTCTTAACAGTCATAGATTAGACATAGTGAATGCTTTGTTCAGAGCTGAAATGATGCTTCTCAATCCATCAACAGAGCTACAAGTTATGAGCAAGTCATCCACATATAGAAAAATCAATAGCAAGGATACCTCTTTATTCTGCATGTAAACATTTCAATATGATTTGCATCTTTCAAATCTCTATGACAAGATGAAGGAATCCATTTTGGAATACCATGCCATTGGGGCTTGTTTTATCCCATAGAGAGATTTACTTAGTTTGCAAAATAAGGAAGAATCCTCAATGTACCCCTCAGGTTTTTTTATGTAAATCTCCTCTTTCAAGTCACCATGCAGGAAGGCACTTTTCACATCCATGTGATGTACCTCCCACCTTTTTGAAGCTGCAATTGCCATGACAAGTATGATGGATTCCATTCTTGTTACTAGAGTAAATGTCTCATTATAATCCAATTATTGAACCTGTGAGTATCCTTTGGCCACAAACCAAGATTTATACTTGGTTTTGGTTCCATCAGAGGCTATATTGGTCTTGTATACCCATTTGCACTGAACTATTTTCCTCCCTGGAGGTAAGGAGACAAGTTCCCAAGTTTTGTTGTCTTTTAGCGAATCAAATTCATCATCCATAGTTGCTTGCCATATTCGATCATGGAAATCCTCTTTGAATATTTGAGGATATGATCCCAACATCATGAAGCACCTATCAGGGATAAGTGGATCTGTGTGGGACATTGCAACATACTCATTCTGATACTGGGACCTATTTCTTCTTCTATCATTTGGATTCCCAACAACATCCCCAGCTTCTTTAATGAGCTTCTGGGCCCATTTAGGATGCTGAGATGAAATAGATGCTGGATCTAGATCTAGATCTTCTTTATTTGTAATCTCAATATGAATATCATGTTGATATTCCTCTTCATATGAATATGAATCTGAAATATTAGACAATAAATATGTATCTGCAAATGGAAGTAAAGGAGTTTTAATACCTTTATCTGCTTCGAATAGAAGTTGTGTTTGTACTAGATCTGAATATGGCATGAAGTGTGAGAATGCATATGATTTGGAGGCATGGTATGCAACACCTTTTGCTATAATATTCCCACTTGAGATATTTGTGATATTTACTGAGTCAAGGTCAAATACCACTTGCTTTGGTGACCCATTGTGACTCGTATGATATACAGATAATAGATTTGATGCAAGGGAGGGCACATATAGTACATTTCTGAACTCTCCATGTTAGATTTTAATAGAAACTCTTCCTGCTGCTGGGATATGAGAGTCATCACCCATATGAATTCTAGGTCCTCTTGAGATATTGAGGGAGGTGAAGGATTCCTTGGAGGAAACCATGTGGTTGGATGCTCTAGAATGTATCAAGTCATCCTTTGACCAAGTGAGGCCTGGCTTTAAGGCATGGCACCTCTCATGATATTTTATCAGTTGTCCAACATCAGGATTCTTTACTATTTGTGGAAGGGAAATATTTTTATGTTCAAGGAGTGTTGACAACTATTCGATGGTCTTCTTCATGCATTGGCTTTCTGGAAGAAAGCCTCTCATATAGTATGGGCAGTCCAGAAAGCCTCTTATACAGTATGGACAATTAGTCTTCCTGAATTTGTTCATTTTCTTGGAACCCAAGGCTCCATCAAAATATCTATAATTCTCTTTTGGCTTTGAATCAGTGTTTTTGGTATCCTTCCCTTTGTGCTTCCCACTTGCTTGCGCATTGTTTGATTCTGTCACTAAGAGTGATTGATTCACACACGTTTGAATCACTCCCATTTGAACCAATTTATCTTTCTATTGTATTAAGGACTTAGCAAAAGAATCTAGAGAGGGAATATTCCAATTAGGGATGGAAGCTCTTTCGAAATGGAATGTAGAGACAAATACTGGGTAATCTGAGACAATATTTCTTAGCACTAACAGCACAAGATGCTCATTTTTCCTCTCTAATCCATTGTTTGCATTGCAATACTAGTGACTTGTATTTTGTGAATAAGCCCTAAATAAATTTGAAACTATTGGGATGTAAAGTAATGAGCTCATTATCCAAAATATTCCCTCGAAGCTCATCTTGTTTTCCAAACAAATGTTCAATATTATCCCAAGCTTCCTTTCGAGTCCTTAGTCCCTTAAGGTGGAACAAAAGATCTCGGTAGATATGAGTGCACACAAAGCTGGAAGCCTCATCAAGCCAATTCAAAAACTTGTTCTTCTCAACATACTATTAGGGCTCAGTTTCTCTACCCATTTTCATCCTAAACATACCAATATTGCACAAGACTACCTGCATATCTGCCCTCCAATCAGTGTAGTTGAAGGGTGTAAGGATTCGGGGTACGAGAGCTGAAGAATAAATCTTTTTTTATGCTGATTAGTCAATTCCTCAAGAATCTATGTAGGTACCTGCAAATAACACTGCAAAAAAAATTCAATTCATAATCATATTTTAGTTCAAGAATTTCCACCTCGACATGTACACTTTCTCATATTCTGTCACACCTGGATAGATTTCTTTAGACATAATCTAGAGGGAGCAATGCTATGATTTTAGAATTTATGTAGAAAATCAGTTGCTTCTGGTGTACAATGGAGATTGGAAAAGACTTGTTGCTAGCCTGAACAAGGCTCTGATACCATGTTAAATTTGTGAACCATTGATCTACTATAAAATGAGAGAAATTGAGAAGATAAATATGCGGTGGAATTATCAATGAAAATGTACATTGAACAACAAATATTTGAGACAAATATGATAAGAATTGATTAGTTAATTACAACATTAATATCCATTCATTAATCAGTAATACAACGGTGTTACAATACATAGAATTCTAATGCCATGGATAGGATTAGAATCTACCAGCTCAGATTGACTAACTAACCAACTCAGTGTGTCTAAATCATTGTTGGAGGCTCACTAGTCTAACTCCACATGTCCAAATCAGTCTACAATCAATTAACTGATGAGATAGGTGGGAAAGGGCGCCAGGCTCCCTTTGTGCATGCATAATTGTCTCTATGATAACTAAAAGTGATCTAACTAATTGTAACTGGAGGTTGAATCAACAAACTTCTTACCAACCACAACCAACTAATGGATACTACTGGTGGCACTCAGAGTGGGATGCTATAATTTAGGTATTGGCATCGATGGCACCATTGGAGCCAGTGGCACCAATGGCACCAGTGGAACCCATATTCATGGTGGCACCCAAAATCTAGTAAGGTGATAAATGAACTCCTAAGTTAGAAAATAATAACAAATAGACTATATTGGACAAAGGGGGGTTATTAATCCGAACACCTAACCATGGACCATGGAAAACAACTAGGGAATTAGGTTATAACCATTGGTTTCAAGTCTCATGAAAACTGTGTAGGGCCTTGAGTCACCACATATAACCTAATATAGCACAAACAAATATTTTTTTGTAAAAGTAGTATAAAGGAACTATTAACTTGAGGTATACCAGTGGTATTAAACCCTTATCTTTTATCAAAATCTATAACAATGGTCACATAGCATCATAAAAAACTCATTAGAATGATCAATGGTAACAAACATTTTTTGCAATCTCCATAAGTTACTAAAAAGAGTATTAGTGAGAGTCATTAAAGGATCATCACTAAAAGTGTCACCAAAGAGAGAATATGACAATGTGCCTTTAACAATCCTCACCAAAAGTTTCATTGAAAAAGGATTTGATGACGAACCTTAAAGGAATTTCTCCAAAAACAAATACGATGATGTTTTTTTAAGGTTCTCCATCATATGTGACATTGGTGATGACCTTTAAGTCTCATCAAATGAATGACTCTCAACAATGGGTATTAGTGAGGACTACTAAAGGATCATCACTAGAGGTGTCACCAAATAGAGAATTGGTGGCTTGCCTTTAACATCTCTCACAAAAAGTTTCATTGAAAAGGGATTTGGTGACGATCCTTAAAGAAATGTCTCTGAAGACAACTGCAATGATGATTTTCTGAGGTTCATCATCATATGTGACATTGGTGATGACCCTTTAAGATTCGTCACAGGAATGACCACCAACAAAGGACTTTTTTCTTGTAGTGAGTTCCATGATTATGGTCATTTATGCACCACCACGATAAATTAATATCCAAAAGTTTTGTCGCATGAATCGTGATCATTGACATTGACATTGATATTGATTCCATCATAACCATGATCATTAGAAACACACATGAGTGCATCAACATGATCATCATCATCATTGGTATCATCATATATCATCATAACTGTAGTCATTCATCTCAACCTCATTGTTATCATCATAATTACAATCATCAACATCCTTTCCATCATCCATCATCAACATGATCATCCTTGTGATTTTACGGTGAGTCAAGTTCCATTCGGGTCACTCAATGTTGTTAGGGACAATCAGATGCCCTTAGGGTCATCTAGCATCTATTATAGTCAACTTGATGCCATTAGGTTGAATTATGTTTCCATTAGGACCAATCAATATCAAATAGTGTTATAATCACATGCATCCTCATTATTGACATTGAAATCATCGTTGTCATCAATATCCTATAAAATATTGTATAAATAATCATTGCCATGTTTACGATTTTCAATATGAACCATCATCATCATGAGCATGTCGTTAGTAGCACTTTAATGTCTTTAGGGACTAGGGGATTCCATTAGGGTTATTTACGATTAATTAGGGTCTATTAGTTTCCAAAATGGCCATTTATGTGTTAGTTATGTCAACATGCCTAGCACTATCCCTCGCGCAACATTGGAGTTTTCCTGACACTTTTCTAGCACAATTCCTTTTGAACTTCCTAGCGCAATTCTTAGCGATATTCCTGGCTCTATACCTGGTGCTATGCTTGGCCATTTTCCCGAGGCAATTCTTGGCACCATTCCTCCCAAAATTTGTGTCGCAATTCCTAGTGCTATGTCTGGCTCTATACCTAGTGCTATGCCTGGCACCATTCCTAGCACAATTCTTTCTGCAATTCTTGGCTATTTTCCTAGTGCAAATTTTGGTGCTAATCCTGGCTCTATATCTGACACCATCTCAAACATTTTTTGAGTGCAATTCTTGGATCTAAACCTAGCGCCATACCTTTTGAAATATATGGCACTATTCTAGGTTCTATGCATGGTTCAATACCTAACGCCATGCTATATTTTTTCCAAGCGCAATTCTTAGCTCTATACTTGTCTATATGTCATATGTTTTTAATGGTGCAATTCATGGCGTAATTCCTGATGAAATCCTTGGCTCTATGCATGGCGCTATGTTTGGTTCTATTATGGAAGCTATTTTGGAGGCTCTTCTAGGTGTTATCTAGGATGCTATTATGGAATCTAATTGGGACGATAATTGGGATGATAAATGGGATGCTAATTGGGATGATAATTGGGACACTAATTAGGGCGATAATTGGGACGTTAAATGAGATGTTAATTGGGACTATAATTGGGACGCTTATTGGGATGCTAATTGGGACATTAATAATTGTCCAAAATGGCGCCAACTTTAAAAAGGGACTCAAATAATGCCATTAAAAGTGTCATCCCATGGAAAAGCACCCACTTTATCCAAAAAATGATGAAAAATACATGAAAGTGATAGTGGATGCTAAAAACGGAGCTAAAACAGAAGTTAATCATAGTGTTTTGTTGTAGTGTTGAACCTAATACACATACAAAAATATATTAGAAAGAGGTTCCCTATCTCTCATTTTCTATGTTATAGTTTCAAATTTTCTTGGTTGCTAGATGCAACTAAGATGTAATGTACGATTTTTAGGACCAAATTAAAAAATACAAGAATATTATTAATAATCATTTGATTGATGAATTGATGTTATCACTAGTACAAAATGAGGAATTAGCTACTAGGTGACTAAAAATTATAGTCACCACAGGTTTTTCAAGTGATTTACTACTAAATATGAGCAATTTTGATTGACCCAACTATAAACGACTAAAATTAATGACTTATTTAGTCACCAGTTAACAAATATGACTAGAGAATAAGTGACAGAGTTAAAAATGACTAACATAAATGACTAATTTAGTCACGGCATAAAAAATGAATAGTTAGAAGAATATGAGTTAGTCATTTTTAATTTTGTCCTAGAAAATTGCAAATTTGACAATGAAGTGTAAATCTTGTAAATTTTCTGCCTTTTATTAGTAATATTGGTGCCATGCACCTCGATCTTTAGAGATCCAACAATGCAATTGCACGAATTTTATCTTGACCATCTGTATCCCTGTTGCACCATTGAAGCAAACTCGGTTAAGCACGTGCAAAAGGAAAATTAGGTTCCTATGTCAATTACGAATTAGGTACTAGAACGAGTACCATATTGATACCTAGCTAGAAGCATCATAGCTAGTTGTTGATCCTTCGACAATGTAAGAGTCCCTGCAAGTCCCACATGTCTAAAGTGTTTTTCTAACTTCAATATAACTTTTTTCATGATTTGCGACCATCAAACTTCCAGCTGCACAAGTCGACGTAGATCCACCAGTCGACATAGATTCACTAGGATGAGTTTGTTTAAAGTATCCCTGCTAGCAAGAATGAAATTCACAACTACATTTTGTAGGAATGTATACAATTAGTCCTTTCTATTGTCATCCTTTTTATTTTTAAGCCTTGAAAACAAATGATCACCCAGTGACCCATGGGTATGTTTGAAGTAGATGATATTTTCCATGAACTAATCCTTACAATAAAAATCTTCTTCCAATAAAAATCAGTCAAGTCTTCTTGCCACAGCAACTTTTGCCACCCACCTGTTACATTAGGTAGGAGCCAAGGGGCTCGGTTCAATATCCACCAATTTGTTATTTGTAATGTATTGTTGAAACCAAGGGGCCATCTGTTTAGTCCTAGATTTGGAGCCCCATGATTCCTTAAGTAGTGGTGGTAAAGTTGAGGTCCCTTGCTAGAATGAGGAAGAATAACCAAGGACTAGACCACACCTTTCAATAGCCTCCCAGAAGTCCAGTTGATCGACATAAATCCCACAATAGTTAATAATGTGTAGGGGTATATCGAAAACCCTACAAAAACATTTCAATAAGATACCCCCACAAATACGAAAGGGATTAAGTCTAATACGAGCAAGGTTCCATGCAAAAAGATGAACTCCTTAAAGGCATCTAGCATCAACCAAACAACAATCCCATGTGGGGAGAATAATCCAGAGAAAATCCCTTGATTTCAAACAAGAGACCATCGTTTCCTAAAATAATAAGACATCCAGACAAACCAAATGTAATAACCTCTTGAGAGCCGCAATCTTCGGGGTACACCCCCACCCCTCTAACATTTAAGGACAATACCATCATTAGGTAACAACATTTATGGCAGAATCTACTCTAAAAGGTCTGAAAACCTCTAATAGTGCATCCTATGAATCCAAAATCCCATTAATAATTTCCTTGACTATCATCGACTTGTTTCCCCACATTGGCTGATTCGAGTGGACTTTCCTCCTTCTCTTGCCATTGTTCTTCCTGATGGTTACATTTAGATTATTGGAGACTAATGGGTATAGGTCAATATCCGACTTGGATAAAACCAGGATAGGATCCTACAAGAAACCCCCCTTGGAAAATGGGAGGGAAGAATGAAACCATCGAAGCCCAATGATTTATCAACCAACCTATAAGCCGATATTGAGGCTACACCATCACTTAAAACCTTGGATTTTGAATAAAACACTGAGTTTTCCTTCTGTAACATTAGCACTGACCTCAACAACCTGAGTATGTTCTTTTAGACAGGAGACCAAAACCTCATCCCTATTAGAAAGATCCCCAAGGGGAAAAGTTGGAATTGAAAAATGAGTTAATTTTTTCCCTTTATCTTTATGAATGAAGATGACTTGTTTTCAAAATATTCTAAAAGTGTTTGAATAGGTATTTTATGCCTTTAATAAATGGATTCAAATTTTCAATTTACTATTTTTAATAATGTGAAGTGTTATACATTTTTTTCACTTTATTAAAAACACATTGTTATCCCAAAGTAACTAAAAACTCAATCCAAAATTACATAATTTTAAATAATGAAAATAATTATAATTAAAAAAAAAACCATTGCTATATAAAAGTTAGAAGCCAAAATTAATGAAAAGAACACTCATAAAGACTTAAACACAATGAAGCACGTTGATATTACTTTCATTTTTTTTTGAAAACTTGAAAGTAACATTTTCTTTTATCTTCATAACTAAGAACAAAATGGGTTAAAAAAATGGAAAAATGCTAATGATGTGAGGGTATTAAGAAAGCATATAATAATAACTCTATACTCTTCATAGATGTGGAGATAAGTCCTCGTATAGGCCAAAGACAAAATAATCAATTAAATAGAAAAAGTTCATGATTTGGGATTTTGACCATCACAACAATGGCATGTAATAAATTGTTTCAGACACGAAGGCCATATGTGAATATCATAAATACTATAATAGATACTATGTACTCATAATCGATTGGAGGAATTGACTAATAGTCTGCATCTCATGAATCATTAAGGAATTCAGTCACGCTCCCAAACCTACGTTTTCCTAATGCAGAGATACCTTAACATGAAATATGTGAAAGGGGTTAAAATAGTCCACACCCACATGATTGACACAGGGTTTAATCTGGAAGTGTCTTTGAATAACAAATTTATTTCCATGTATGCCGAATTCGACAACCTGGAGGATGCTCGTTGGGTTTTTGACAAAATGATGGAACGAAACATGGTTTCATGGACTAAAGTGATTGGAGCTTATACAAGAGATCGGCTCTGTGAGGATGTATTGAACTGCTTTACCAAATGCAGTGAATAGGAATTCGGTTGTATCAGTTAATCTTTGCCACTGTTCTCCCAGCAGTGATCACTAACTTAAGAGCTCTTTAGCAGGAGAAGGAGGTGCATGTGGAGAGAAATAGGAGTGGGTTTCGACAAAATTTATTTGTGGGAAGTGTGCTTGTTGATATGTATGTTAAATGTGGGAGCATGGAGGATGCATAAGAAGTGTTTGAAAAAATGCTTGAACGAGATGCGGTTACCTGGACTGTGATAATGGTAGGATATGTATAAATTGAACATTTGGGAGAAGCCCTGAAGCTCTTCAGTGAAATGCTACTTTTGGGGATGAGACTTGATTAGGCATATTCACCGCTATTCTTCCATCTTGTGCCAAATTGGTAGCTTTGCAAATAGGTATGTATGTCCATCAAGAACAATTAAAAATGGTGTATTAGGATATCTTATATTCTAGTTTCCAAATTATACATAACTTAATAGATCATGAGAAGCAAACTGTACAAGCTTCTCTAGTGCAATGAATCCTCTTTAATGATGCAGAGTTTGTGTAACATGCTACAAAAGTGTCAAAGTAACGAGGTTGGAGCCACTCTAAAATATCCTGAAATAATTAACAATTATGAATTAAAATTGAGCTCACAAATAATATCCACTTGAGTGACAGTCATATTTACTCAAATTTATGAAGGAAAATCTGGTGTTAACACCATGTTTAAGGGATTTATCAGTTCATACAAAGCTTACACCAACATACCCGTGTTTCTTTACCCTTTGTAATGAATCTTGAGGTTTCTCCATGCAAACTTCTATCTTAATATCTCCATTTAAAGAAACAATCTTAATGTTTACTTAATGAACTTTCAAATTTAAATGAGCTGCAATTAGTCACAACATTCTAATTGTGACTAGTTTGACCATGGATGTAGAAGAAATGTTCCCAGGATCAACAACATTTGACAAAGTAAATAATAATGTATGAAGACAACAGAGTGGAGTTTGATGTCAATAAAAGATGAAATACACACTATTTAAGCAAGATCATATGTTTAGATAGAATGATTGATGATTAGGCGGAAAGGAATTAGACGTGAGTCTTTCTGTAAGAACTCCGAATTCTAGGGTTAAATTTGTTGATAAAATAAATATGTTGTTTTTTAAATTTCCTAGAAATATAAAGCGATTATTTATATTTTGGTTGTATTATATAAATAAAAAAATAATGTTAAAAAACAAAACAAAACAAACATGGGAAGTCGTTCTTACCAACAACCTCCATAAACCTTCTTCCTCCATAAACCTTCTTTGTTATAAGAAAAAACTTCTTTTGCATCAAAGATTACCATTAGCTACCAATCATATATGTCCGACCTATCATCATTAAAGACTACCATTGTTTTCTGGGGTCCATCCTATTGATGTGTTGATTGAGGCTACTGGGTCGGACCATTTACCCATTCCTAATTGGATTGAAAAAGCATAAACCTACGTGAAAGTTGGCTCCATTTTCAAGCGCTATCTTGGGTACTGTTAACTTCCTCGCCATTCTTTTCAGTATCACCTACAATCCACAAGTTGAATGTCGAGATATAAATCCAAGCCTTTTCACTCCTTTCCTTTGACCGAGGGTGTAGAATCGAAGAGTATAGTCGTCCTGGGAGTGTTGTAAAGAGGGAGAATCAGAAAGAGTAGGGGGAGGGGAAAGGGAGAGAGGGGGGAAGTGGAGATCCCTCTGATGAACAACAATATTGTGAAGAAGTGTGTGAAGAAGTTATAGAGGCCTTAGAGTGATCGTCGCATCACTATCAAGGTACTTAGTATTCATTCTTCTCTCTGCTTATTTAGCTTATCTCCATAACATCATCATGTAAAAGGGGTAAAGAAGGTTCTTGGTTTTTTTTTTTTCCGATTCATTTGGTTCTCTTGGAGAAGAAAAAACAATCCAAACCCAACACTATGATGGATTTGTTCATGCCCCTTCAATCTGACATAATATGCCTTTTTCACTTTTTTGTTGTCACTCTGGGCCGGGATTGTGAGTCGAACCCTTATTTATTTATTTATTCCATTTGAAATATATCGAAAAACATAAACCGAGGGGATGCACCATATATGGTATAATTTAGTTGGCTTAGGTACATGGTTTGAGTGGAGGGGTAGATCTTCTATCAAAATCGACCAAGACTTGCAGACTAGCCACATTCCTATTGCAACTCAGGCAATTTAGATGAGACAATCCATGGTATGAATGGAACCTTGAAAATCCTATTATTTCTTGATGGGGCATACTCCAGCGAGTTTCTCAAAGTAGGAAATAAATTGATATTTAAAAAACTAATGCAGGAATTTACGAAAAACCTAAAGCAAATAAATTAGTTCTATAAAGTAGTGACCATAAAGAATTCAGTGACACTTGAATGAATATGGTTCTAAACCACTTTAGAACTTATCTTCCTGTGCGAAGTGACCCAAAATTAAACAAAATGTTTAGTTGGGTATTCCTTCTCATAGCCATTGTAATCATAGTACAATATTTCCCCCTTGGAAATATCCTTTATCGCAATAAGGAGAACCCTGGACTCACCGTCGACATTGTATCTGACACAGTTTGAGTTCTGCTTCTTTTTCTATTTCATGTATTCAAATATGGTTTATCAATATAAGCATAGAAGAAAAAAAACATATTTTGATAGAAGATGATAAGAAGCCTAAAAATTTTATGTGAAAAAAATAGAAAAAGACCAGCACACTAAACGTTAACTTGCATTCCTTGTACTTTGATCAAAATAAAATCTTCAAAGTAACATGAGTCAAATATTCCATGAAATAGTTTATCACTTATGTTGTGTGGTTGTTTATCCCATTGATAAAACATGCTATGTTTCCATGTTTATCATGACAAATGACAAGATCCTTTGACAACTCTCTTGTGGAAAGAAAAGTCATCATACAGTCCCCATCATCTTTTTGTCTCTTACGCAAATAATCAACACCCTCTATATACTATGTGATAATGGTGAGTTCCTTTATATATTGTTATTTTCCTCCATTGTGAAACTACGTAAGACAAAATATAGCTTCTCATATCAATGAAATCCTAAGATCGCAAATGTACTACAACATACATTTTAGACTAGCATGGACAGGGAAGGAATTAGGAAATATTCCATATTCCTCATGAGGGTCGTGAACAACAAACAATGGAGGCCACTCTTCCCTTCTACACATTGCTTTAAAGAGTTCAAGGGCAGCCCTATCTTTCTTTGATTCCACATGTATACAGAATTTAGAAAATGAATTAGCAACTGTACAACTAAAATACATTTACATGTTATTTAATATATGAGGGACAACAAATTGGTTTGTATCATATATGGAAAACCCATTTCTAGGATTTCCCTGGATTCTAACTTTGACCTATGTTTATTATCCCTAATAAACAGGATTCAATGTAATATATCTATGTTTAGAGCCAAATATAGTCTATATGTGTTTGATGGTCTTGATGCCATCGAGAATACAGAGATTGGATCTACCAATGAGACTCTACCTGCATCCCATCCTTTTCCATCATAGCTTTGTTAGCCAATCCTGGATCCATGCCAGGCCTATAGGTCAATTCATCACTAAACTCCACTCCAACAGAGGTAAGTGTTGTAGCAAGAGGTCCCATCTGCTCCAATCTTATACCTAGATCTTGGGTTGGTACAAATGGCAGCAACCTTCTCTTCTTTTTAGTGAGAATCAAGCTTGCAGTACATCTCTTGGTTTTCCTGAATTTTGAATCTAGAAGAAAAAAATGTTATGAATACAAACAATTGATTTTTAAGATTCTCAGGCAAAAAAATTCAGTAATGGGAAGATAAAAATTCAATTCAACATGTACATTTTATAGGTTAAAAAATGAATATCAAAGGGAATCATAGGAAGCCATGATCTTTGGGGAATTCAAGCCCTAATTAAATCTCATCCTTAACTTAGATTGAAAAAAACCCTAGACTAAATCTATCTTGCCAAATGTAAGAATGAATGAAGAACATGCAATGTGTATTAAACCAAAATGAACCCAAATGAGCTTTACCATTACATGACATATCAATCACAGAATTTATTTGAATGTGAAAAAAGTCAATGATTTTAGTATGCACCAAAGGAAATCCTGTACATTGCAAACAAAACTGATAAACAGTCACACTATAATGGTAAATCCCCCAAATTTAAAAATAAAAATAAAAATAAAAATCCCAAAAATGGATCTGAAAGGATTGCCAATTCAGACCTTTCACTTTTTCCTTGTGGGAACAACTGTCACAAAACTACTCCCCCATGGGCATTTTGACAACAATGGGGCAAAGGAAATACATGTGATAGCCCTTGTCACACTTATCACACAATAATATTTCCATAATATTGTTGACAAGTTGTGTTATCCTTTCCAAATGCTCCTGTAAATTAATATCGTCCAATGCTTTGTAATGAAGAATGATGTTCATTACTTTGTAATGTAGTTAAAGTGTAACTTCGCGAGAATGCAATGACAATGTGGTGCATGGGGGGCATGGATGTTGCAAAATTTATGGCCAATTGTGTTTCTTGCACATAAACACAAATTCCATCTAATGTTGCATTGCTTACAACCTTAGTGCCTAGGAATAGACAACTGTGCCTTAGCCAGGGGGATTTGAACTGGGTGTGGAACTTGCCAAATGGCCAAAAACATTCACAACTGGTTTATCTAACCTTGGGATGCCCCACTCCTATGGTTTTTTGGGAAATGGTTCCCCAAGAATTCCCACACTCGTTCCCTCTTCTGCTCCAATACAATGTTCTTGCAACCTTGATTCTTCCTTTTACAATTTCAAGCCATCTTTGGAGTTGAAGAGATTGGATTATTAGACTAAGATTTGTCTAGATATATCTCTACATTGAAAATTGTATTCATGTCTTTTCAGGAGCAATGAAGGTACTCACACCATCATTTCTCTGATCATTGTACAGCACTGTGTCCTAGAATGTCTGAAAAATGTGTAATAACTAGGGAATGAAATACTAAATGAAATGTGCTTACAACTTTGGAATTTCTTGTAAGGTATCTTTTTCTCAAATCTCATGAGTTTCCTTTAAAACAACAGTCAATCCTTTCAAATGTAGTCGGAGGCTGGAGTCTGTACTGATGATCAATTTGTCGACTTACTTGCAGAAAACTATGCATACGAGATATCTAATTTTCGTGGACATGATTGGTTTGGCCCTTGGAAAAGATAAATTGATGTTTGGTTAACTGATGAAGACTTCACACATCACAATGGAGAACATGAGCATTACAATTTGTAATGAAATTTCTTCTTGTAGAATATGGTGTGAAATAGAGGTTTTATGCACATGGAAGTGGCCACGAGGCAATGCAGTGCAATATCTCTTTCCATTATTATGTGAATGTGCAAAAATATACCAAAGTTATCCTCAACAAACTATGGTGAACTCTATCATTAATATATTGTTTGTAGGGGAATTAAAAGGTATCACTTTGGGTAAATCCTACCCTCTAAATTCCTGGCTTATCTTTGATAATGAAGTGGATAAGATTGAGGAACCATTCTTACGGGATCTGGTGATGTAACTTGCAGTGTTGTTAAATGATAGTAGTGTTTGGAAAAAGGCAAATACTTCCCGCTTACTACATTAATTCCTGAAAAAGGAATTTCAAAATGCATCTACTCTCAATAGCTTTACAAAGATTATACCACATATTTTCCAAATCCTTGTTGTTATGGTGTGGAAGAGAATTGGGAACTCAGAGGAAATCAATCAAGACTTTTCTTTGGCAGAAGTGAATACAGGAAACATGCAAGAGGGCGCATGCTAGTGGCTGCAAAGAGATATTTCTGGACCACCCTTAATATTATGTCAAATGGAGCAGGCAGGTGAATCAAAACTTTTATTGTCAAATCATTGTTAATTTGATTGGCTACTTGTATGAAATTGAGGAGATTTTCTATCAATTATTTGATCATGTTAAGGGTAAGCTATTGCTTGTTTTTCTGGAAACTAGACATTGCCAACATAATATTTTTCTCTTGTATGTTGCATATGTAAAAGAATGGGTTCGTGTGGCAGTGTCCTATTTTCCTTTGAGTTCAGTTGGTGGGATGGAAATTTTAAGGATGACGTCTGTAGATGACACAAGTACACAAGAAAGAGATTTGTTATTGGCCTCCTTGGCTACATTGTCAAGTAGAGATATAAGATGGGAACAAGACAAAGAACTGAGTCTTGCTCAATTAATGGCAGTTAATATTGGGTATTATTGGAAAGAATTTGGGGAAAATGAATGGTTTTTTGTACTTGCTCAGCTGCGCAAATGGCTAGAGTCAGTAGTTGTCCACATGGAGGAATTGGCAGAGGGCATTCATGATGTTGTGAAGAATATCAATGTTTCTACAAGAACAGAAGTTGATCTTACAATAGAGTTATTAGAAAATGCAGTTAAGAGGTCCAGGGATTGTCCAATGGATATGGAAGAAACAACTATTTTCATTTTTTGTCTTTTGTTTGGACTTCACAATCTAGACAGAGCGGAAACGACCAGTTCATTGAACTGCTTAAAGGATGTCAACTAGGAAAGAGCAGAAGCCCATGCTTTTGAAGAAATTATCTGGATATTTTTTGCTACAGGTATAGTTGAATCAATTGCATCAAGCTCTTGTGTAGGAGAGGCCGCTGGAGCTGTAATAGCACTATCACGACATCATGATGTTCACTTCTAGGAAAATGTTGCTACTGTTGTGCTTGGTGCTCCATCTCGAGAAAGGGACGTAGTAATGCCAAATGGCCAAAAACATTCACAACTGGTTTAGCTAACCTTGGGATGCCCCACTCCTGTGGTTTTTGGGGAAATGGTTCTCTAGGCATTCCAGGAAATGGTTCTAAAAGGAACGTACTTACAACTTTGGCATTTCTTGTAAGGTATCTTTTTTTCAAATCTCATGAGTCTCCTTTAAAATAGCAATCAATCCTTTCAAAGGTTGTCGAAGGCTGGAGTCTATACTGATGATCAATTTGTGGACTTACTTGCAGAAAACTATGCATACGAGATTTCTAATTTTTGTGGACATGATTGATTTGGACCTTGGAAAAGATAAATTGTTGTTTGGTTCACTGATGAAGACTTCACACATCACAATGGAGAACATGAGCATTACAATTTGCAAAAAAAATTCTTCTTGTAGAATATGGTGTGAAATAGAGGCTTTATGCACATGGAAGTGGCCAGAAGGAAATGTAGTGCAATATCTCTTTCCATTCTTATGTGAATGTGCAAAAAGATACCGAAGTTATCCTCAACAAATTATGGTGAACTCTATCATTAATATATTGTGTGTAGGGGCATTAACATGTATCACTTTGGTTAAATCCTACCCTCTAAATTCCTGGCTTATCTTTGATAATGAAGTGGACAAGATTGAGGAACCATTCTTACAGGATTTGGTGATGTTACTTGCAGTGCTGTTAAATGATAGTAGTGTTTGGACAAAGGAATATACTTCCCGCTTACTACATTATTTCCTGAAAAAGGAGTTTCAAAATGCATCTACTATCAATAGCTTTACAAAGATTATACCACATATTTTCAGAATCCTTGTTCTAATGGTGCAGAAGAGAATTGGGAACTCAGAGGAAATCAATCAAGAATTTTCTTTGGAAGAAGTGAATACAGGAAACATGCAAGAGGGCACATGCCAGTGGCTGCAAAGAGATCTTTCTGGACCACCCTTAATATTATGTTAAATGGAGCACGCAAGTGAATGGAAACTTTTATTGACAAATCATTGTTAATTTGATTGGCTACTTGTATGAAATTGAGGAGATTTTCTATGAGTTATTTTATCATGTTAAGGGTAAGATATTGCTTGTTTTCTTGGAAATTAGACATTGCCAACATAATATTTTTCTCTTGTATGTTGCATATGTAGAAGAATGGGTTTGTGTGGCAGTGTCCTATTTTCCTTTGAGTTCAGTTGGTGGGATGGAAACCTTAAGGATGACATCCGCAGATGACACAAGTACAAAAGAAAGAGAACTGCTCTTGGCCTCCTTGGCTACATTGTCAAGTAGAGATATAAGATGGGAACAAGCCAAAGAACTGAGTCTGGCTCAATTAATGGAAGTTAATATTGGGTATTGTTGGAAAGAATTTGGGGAAAATGAATGGGTTTTCATACTTGCTCAGCTGCGCAAATGGCTAGATTCAGTAGTTGGCCACATGGAGGGATTGGCAGAGGGAATTCATGATGTTGTGAAGAATATCAATGTTTCTAGAAGAACAGAAGTTGATCTTACAATAGAGTTATTAGAAAATGCAGTTAAGAGGTCCAGGGATTGTCCAATGGATATGGCGGAAAAAATTGTTTTCATTTTCTATCTTTTGTTTGGACTTCACATTCTAGACAAAGAAGAAATGCCCAGTTCGTTGAACTCCTTAAAGGATGTCAACTAGGAGAAACCCATGCTTTTGAATACATTCTCCATATTTTTTTGCTACAGGTATAGCTGAATCAATTGCATTAAGCTATTGTGCAGGAGAGGCCGCTGGAGCTGTAATAGCACTATCACGACATCCTGATGTTCAATTATGGGAAAATGTTGCTACTGTTGTGCTTGTAACTCCATCTCGAGAAAGGGACACAACAATGCCAAATGGCCAAAAACATTCACAACTAGTTTATCTAACCTTGGGATGCCCCACTCCTATGGTTTTTATGGAAATGGTTCTCCAGGCACTCCCACTCTCTTTTCCTCTTCTGCTCCAATACAATGCTCTTGCAACCTTGATTCGTCCTTTTACAATTTCAATCCATCTTTGGAGTTGAATAGATTGGATTATTAGACTAAGATTTTTCTAGATATATGTCTACATTGAAAATTGTAGTCATGTCTTTTCAGGAGCAATGAAGGTACTCACATCATCATTTCTCTGATCATCGTACATCATTGTGTCCTAGAATGTCTGAAAAATGTGTAATAGCTAGGCAATGAAATACTAAAAGAAATGTACTTACAACTTTAGCATTTCCTGTAAGGTATCTTTTTCTCAAAGCTCATGAGTTTCCTTTAAAATAGCAGTCAATCCTTTCAAATGTAGTCGGAGGCTGGAGTCTGTACTGATGATCAATTTGTGGACTTACTTGCAGAAAAATATGCATACGATATTTCTAATTTTCGCGGACAGGATCGGTTTGGCACTTGGAAAAGATAAATTGATGTTTGGTTCACCGATGAAGACTTCACACATCACAATGAAGAACATGAGCATTGCAATTTGCAATGAAATTTCTTCTTGTAGAATATGGTGTGAAATAGAGGTTTTATGCACATGGAAGTGGCCAGGAGGCAATGCAGTGCAATATCTCTTGCCATTCTTATGTGAATGTGCAAAATGATACCAAAGTTATCCTCAAAAAATTATGGTGAACTCTATCATTAATATATTGTTTGTAGGGGCATTAAAAGGTATCACTTTGGGTAAATCCTACCCTCTAAATTCCTGGATTATCTTTGATAATGAAGTGGATAATATTGAGGAACCATTCTTACTGGCTTTGGTGATGTTACTTGTAGTGCTGTTAAATGATAGTAGTGTTTGGACAAAGGCAGATAATTCCCACTTACTACATTATTTCCTGAAAAGGGAGTTTCAAAATGCATCTACTGTCAATAGCTTTACAAAGATTATACCACATATTTTCCAAACCCTTGTTCTAATGGTGCCAAAGAGAATTGGGAATTCAGAGGAAATCAATCAAGACTTTTCTTTAGCAGAAGTGAATACAAGAAACATGAAAGAGGGCACATGCCAATGGCTGCAAAGAGATATTTCTGGACCACCCTTAATCTTATGTCAAATGGAGCAGGTAGGTGAATTGAAACTTTTATTTACAAATCATTGTTAATTTGATTGGCTACATGTGTGAAATTGAGGATATTTTCTATGAGTTATTTTATCATGTTAAGGGTAAGCTATTGCTTGTTTTCCTAGAAATTAGGCATTGCCAACATAATATTTTTCTCTTGTATGTTGCATATGTATACGAATGGGTTCGTGTGGCAGTGTCCTGTTTTCCATTGAGTTTAATTGGTGGGATGGAAACCTTAAGGATGACGTCTACCGATGACACAAGTACACAAGAAAGAGAACTGCTCTTGGCCTCCTTGGCTACATTGTCAAGTAGAGATATAAGATGGGAACAAGCCAAATAACTGAGTCTAGCTCAATTAATGGAAGTTAATATTGGGTATTGTTGGAAAGAATTTGGGGAAAATGAATGGGTTTTTGTACTTTCTTAGCTGCGCAAATGGCTAGAGTCAGTATTTGGCCACACAGAGGAATTGGCAGAGGGAATTCATGATGTTGTGAAGAATATCAATGTTTCTACACGAACATAAGTTGATCTTACAATAGATTTAACAGAAAATGCAGTTAATAAGTTCATGGATTGTCCAATGGATATGGTAGAAACAATTGTTTTCATTTTCTATCTTCTGTTTGGACTTCACAATCTAAACAGAGCGAAAATGACCAGTTTGTTGAACTCCTTAAAGGATGTCAACTAGGAAAGAGTAGAAGCCCGTGCTTTTGAAGACATTCTTCGAATAGTTTTTGCTACAGGTATAGCTGAATCAATTCCATCAAGCTCTTATGCAGGAGAGGTCATTGGAGCTGTAATAGAACTATCACAACAACCTGATGTTCACTTCTAGGAAAATGTTGCTACTGTTGTGCTTGGTGCTCCATATCGAAAAAGGGATGTCTTAATGCGTACAACTGACCTATGGGGACTAGGAAAAGGAGGAATAAATGATTTGTATGCTATTCTATTTTCATTTCATCCTATTTCATCTTGCAACGATCTGCCTATAATTTTCTTTCAACTGATTCAGTTCATCCTTTTGGAATCACAAAAGTTCTTATCTCTTAATCAGAGGAAAGGATTGCACAAAATGGAGAGATTGATAAAACTACACACATTGATTCATCTTTAGAAGAACCATATTTTGTTAGGGATGAGCTTCATTGTGTTCTTCAGAAACCACCATTGGAGCTTTTTGAAAGCCATTTGACTGCAAATAATCAGGTAATGCAAGCCTGATGTACCTTAACTAAAAAATTTACTGCAACACAAATTTGTTCAAGTTGGGTTTCAAATGATACTTTTGATATGCAGTAGGTTTGTCATTTATGCCTCTCATGTGTATTATATTGTACATTTGTAGGTTCGATATCTGTTAGCATGGTCATTTAGCTTTACTCATCTTCAAGCAGTGCCTTCTCTATCAGCAGTAAGGGAACGAATGGCACAATATGTACAAGATTTTGGCAGTCCTTCAACATTGTTGGATTTCCTGTTTCAGCATATACCATTAAAGAAAAGCTCATCACATGGTCTAAAGAAGAAAGGTAGTGCAGTTGTAATTGAAGCAACCAATGCTGCATCTACTGCAAGAGAATCAACTATGAAAAAACTCATTATCTGTTTTTGTGGATGAGTTATGGCCAATAGGGATAGAGGAAATGGCTACACTTGCTGGTGTAGTTTATGGACTAATGCTTCGTGTTCTACCAACATATGTTAATGATGGGTTCACTAGTTTACATGATCTATTTGCAATATTTTCTATCGAGGCATTCACCACAACATGGTGCATCCCTCAACTTCTTGTTGATGAGTTCTCTCAGGTATGGTGATTTATTTAATGTTTGGTGAACACATTTTTTTTAATCAAAAAATAGATATCGTTAATTTCAAAAACATTTTACATATACTGCAAGGCTATGGTTTCAATAAACCAATTGAGCTGCCGCTGTAAGTTCCTTGTGACATTTTAAAAGAGTAACAAACTACCATTCTGATTACATAAACATGAGGCTATTCCCAGTGTAGTTACTTAGATTTCCAGATTACTGGAATGCCACTCTTTTAGAGGATAAATCTTACTTGCCCTTGGAAGTTTCTCTTTATCAAGTATATCTATAATGTCATTATAAAGACTCCTAAAAATAAACCTGAAACAAATAGGGACATCAGAGACTGACATATTTAGTCCAGGATGTTTATCTGATGAAGCAAGTCAAGGAAATCCTGGGAGTTGTAGAGCCGGAAGTGTATTGTTTCTTTCAGCTTGGAGAAAAAGGTAACATTCTAATTCTTCCATAAAGTTTTTAGGAAATCCATGAATGGGAGGAATTAAGTGTGCACCTACAGGCTAACCATGAAACTCAACATATAAAATAGTAAAAGTTTATTTTTATTATTTATTAGGTCGTTTCAGGGTGCAAGAGCACAAACAATGTAAGGAAAAATTATTGTAAAAAAGTATGCCATATAGACAAACCATTTACTCATTTCAAATGACATCCAATTAAAGGAAACTACAAAGGAAGTATCAAACAATACAGGCCTATTTTGATTGCTTCTCTAATGACTTAATACTCATAGAGCCTAGAAAATATGTAGAAATTTGAAAATCAATAATGCACTTGTCAACCAGAGGAAACACCATACTAACATAAGAATGGGGTTTGAGAATACCCACTAATAATCTGGCAGAACAATATGCTCTGTTCATGGGCATAGATTTTATTGTCTCCCTCAATACTCGAACATCTTACTTGTTGGGGACTCCCTCCTTGTCATCACACAAGCCAAAAAAATAATTTGTCATCACACAAGCAGAAACTCTAAATTGTGTGAGAAGCAGAAATACTAAATTGTGTGAGAAGCATAAAATCTATTTCAACATCAATTTATCTTCCATTTAGGTCAGTGATTTATGCCCACTTAGGGACACCACTCTAATTAAAATGGAAGAAACTCAACTAGTATAGACTGTTCTTAGCTTGTTGAACTTAGATCCCAGAATAGATACTTTGCTTGCCACAGTAGCACTCTGTATGTATTCCAATAATCAATGCAAACTCAAAACTTTGATAGTTTCTAGCAGTGGAAAACGTATATCAATAATATTTAGACTGATCAAGAACTAGTTGTATGAAAAAGTGAAAGGGTGAAAGTGCTTTGCAAGTGCACATTCACATAGTAATACTCCAAGGAATCTAAGGACAAATTCAATTGAGCAAATAGTATCCATAAAGATACAACAATGAATATATTAAATGTTACTTAGCAAATCTAAATTGTTGCAAAGTATGTTTACTACTATGAAAACAATGTGTGGAAAATATACAATACCAATTGATATATGATAGAAATGTAACCCCAATCCTTAAATGATTACCAATATGTGACAAATTAATCAAGCACCAATTGTTATCAACTTCTAAACACTTACAATCCACTATGACAGAGTTGTGACACTTTTTATGAGAAATGCAATCTCCAGTAGTAACCACAGTATGTCAATAAACAACTATTATTTGTATCTTAAATAAAAATTGTGATAAACAAGTGAAAGTATGAATAAGAGTGCTGTGGCCTTATTTATTTGTGGACTGTGAGTAACTTGTAGGACATCGACAATATGTGTTGCTATATGCTTCTTGAAATCTGAGACAAGACTATCCCAATGTTAGGATTTATGACCAGAACGCAACTAACCTTCAAGGCCTGCTAATTACATGTTATAACAGCTATGACCGAGGTGCATCATGGTCATCCTGAATATGAGTTTATGTAGGGTCCCATCAGGGATATGTTGCTTGTTAAACTTAGACTGAAGGGTATGGGACTGTTTTAAATAGTTACAAGAACAATGGGGGTCTGAGATTTAGTTTGTACATAATTAGGAGGGGGTTTAGGAAGCATATTTATGACTATCCTAAATAGACAACACCCAAAAAATGGAGGATTGTTGGGTGTTTTTAGAGGAGGGCCAATAAATTTAGGATGAGGTCTGGGTAAAGGTCCAAGTCTAGATAGCGAAAGGGGAAGGCCTCAAGTCTGAATGAGACTTTTATTTCTCTAATCTGGACTATTAGTGATCGTTTCTCATAGGCCGAGGTATGGACAAGGACAAAGAAAAGGGTCCAATGGATTTTAGTTTATGAATTAGTAACTAGGGATTAGTATCTAGGTTATTCAGGGCTGTTAGGAAATAAATGTTTCCTTGACATGCCTAAGGGTAGGACAGAGGATAGGGTTTAGTTTTGGGAACTAGGGTTGTGTAAGGGCCTGTCCTAAGGTTTGTAGCTAGGCTGTAGGTTAAGCAGTCACTTAGGGTAGGCTAGGGATTAGTATAGGGAAGAGGGTTGAGACTATTGGGTGAATTAGGTTATAGTTTAAGTTTGTATCAAGACTCTATGGGATATATAATATCCCCAAGAAATAGGTCACAAGGAACAACAAAAGTCCTTACGAAAAGTGTATGTATACCTTTATTGTATAGTGTATCCCTATCTAGTGACTCCATATTAATAGATATTATGATCAATCAAATTAAAGCACCTTTTGTGCCCTTGAAAGGAAATTTACCCGTCATAAGGAATTTCCTGGAAAGACAAAATCTCATATTCTGTTTTCACGGTGATACCATGCATTCATATATTGCTATAGAAAATGCTTCAAAGGCATGCATTGTTGTCAATCACAAAATCAATTACAAGTAAAAAAAAATTACCATTCTCACATAATATCGGGTTGTGTATATATTTATCTCTATGGATATATCTTTTTATCTCGTACCAATGATAAAAAGGAATAGAAATGAAACCATTGAAAAAATTAACATTATAAATGTAAAATTACTGTGGAAACTCATCCTATATCAACATTACAAGGATTACCTGCATGTTGTAGCCTTGAAATTGGCCACCAGGTACAAACTTCGGTTGAGAATTATGTAGTTAGGTTTGCTCATTCTGCAAGAGTGGATGGATACTTAATGGGACCAAAACAAGCACAGGTAAATTGCCCAAGGGGATTTTTTCCTAGCTTCAGCACTAACTTATAAATTAGAAAAAAGAATTACCTGCAAGTCAGATTGTTTGAACTTTGTACACTGTATTCCTTGCTTACATCAAATATCAAATCTGGCATTTCCTCGATGTCTGCCAGAACAATATGCTCAGGTGAAATAACTGAATGTGTCTGATTACTCTCATCTAACAAAGATTTTGGGGTTCCTCTCATTTCCGCTCCTACAATAGCCTCCTGGGCACCTTTTCCTGAGACTCCACTTAATTCCTCCACAACAACACAATCCTCATAAGGCTCAATGAATTGTTCCTCCACATTTTCTTTCTTATTTTCATGTAATAAAAAATATGCCATCCCTTGAATCTGAGTGTGTTTAAAATATTTTCTCTCTTGATGAGAAGATACATCCAAGGTGGCATTGTCCACGTGATTGGAAATACTGCAATTCTTTCCGTTTTGCTTGCTCCTTTTTGATCTAATTAACTTTTCCCTTCTCTTTTTAATAATTTTGGGTTTTCAGTGATTATCAATTACTGAAGCTTCAGTAAAGCACACCAACTTATAATATTATATAGCCTCGGTAACAATATAAAAAATGTTCATGGACACATCTGTAGAGACGTCTTTCCTCTCTTATAGAGGATACACACACTTGACCACCTACCTGCATAAACATGTATGCATACATAACCTTTTTCTTTCTTTCTTTTTGTATAGTTTAATGTTATATGTTGATTAAATGAGTGAGATAATGATGCTTGAAGATCAATACATGTCTAAAGCTTGTTCCCTAAAAGTGCTAGGTTAAATGGGGAATTGAACCATAGTTTAGAAGTTGATGATCCTATGACCTGTCCATGATTCTATTTTTGTAAAATGCTTAACCTATAAAAGTTTGGACTTCTAAAACATGTTTTGTTGGAAAACATTTATGGTAAAAATTCATGTGCCTTGGATAGAAAAATAGCTAGATTATGAGACGCGTGCATGGTATGGCATTGGCAAAAGTTTTATTTCATGGCTAAATTCATTTAAGAAACAAATCAATCTATGCATAAAAGTGATAGTAATGTATTCCAGACACTTATTTATTTGTAGCTATCAGTCTTCAATTGCTGCAATTAGTATTTTAAAGTTAGTGAATATTAGAGAGATTTAAATACACACACCCTGGTGTTATTGGTTCCAACTCCCAAGTCCTTCACATAATTATAAATTTGCCTATAGGTTGCACAAGTGCATCGAAGTCATCTTGGTCAATGAACTCATTAGAATCCTAAGCACTATAAACAAGGAGAGGAGTTCCACAACTTGAAATGCAAACATATTATTTTAGAATACTTTTGTGATATTTATACAGGTTGAAATCTTTGCTTTGCTAGTATTTGTGGTTTGACATGACAGGATAAATTTACATTAAAAGCATTTGTATTATTTTAAGGTTATAAGAAATTTTGTTATAATGGATGTGTGCAGATTGATTTAAGAAGGGCTAATAACTGCGAAATTATGCTTACCAAGGTCAAAATGCCATTACCGGATGTAATGGTAAGCGATTTAACACTGTGATGGAATACATGTTTCAATTATGTTTATTTAAGGTTTGATAATGGGTAGCTTGTAATTTGGTAATCGTTTTATAGTTGACAATGCCAACTGAATCTTAACTTGGAAATATTCTCTATGATTATAATCAAGATTTTTTTTACCAGTTGACTGTTGGAAGCATAAGCATGTAACTTGTAATATTAGCAAAAAATTAGAAATTTCTTTTTGTCCTTGATATTTCATACCTAAATCTGCATGTTTGTTTTTTCCATGTTAGCATTATTTTCTTTCATACTTGCATGATCTATGGGCACCTTGAATTCATAATTTGTCAACGTCAATGTATTTTAATTTTTTGTTCAACCTGAGAGGGGAATGTTTAAATGTCTTATTTGTTTGAATAGGAACTTTCCATCTAGTAGTTCCTTACTGTCAATGTAGTTTGTCAGGCTGTTATTTTCTAAGTTCTATTCCACTATTTTATTTTTATGATTTTGCAGTTCTGAATTCCAAGTAGGTTATATGAATGAGTTTACTTGGAAAAAATGTAAGGGTTAAATCCATAAAGCAATATGCAACTCTTTTCCCTTTCTATTTTGCTGATTATCTTTCTTTGTTGTGATGTGGTTGCAGAGTGCAGTACTGGCTTTGGATGACACAACTTTAGATATTGATCAGGTAGAAAACCTCATAAAGTTTTGCCCCACAAAAGAAGAAATGGATCTCCTCAAGGTAGGCACCATTTAGAAAAGTTGTTGCAAGAATCCTTTTATTTTATGGTATGCTGCGTGTCTCACCGTTAGATACATGGATTCCTCTGCATCTTAGACTTTTTCCAATTAAATATCTGACTGTCGAGCTTCTGTACTTAATCCTATAAAGGAGCAACAACAAATAATCCTTTTTTTTGCAGTTTGCCATAATATTTTCCATTTGATTCCTGATTTACTCTTTGTTTTATTGACTTTACTTGGCTTACAATTATAGGGATATAATGGAGAGAGAGAGAATATGGGCAAATGTGAGCAAGTTTGGACATCTCTTTACTTTTGAAAATATATTATTCTTAAAGTTGATTAAGGAAAGTGCTTGTTTTTGCTTGTATCAGAGGTTAAGAAATTTATCAGCATTGGTGGTGGTGTTGCTGTGATAACAGATTATAATGCATGCTATAGAGTTGCTATTATCTTATGATTTGGGCTTAGTGATTGCTTCGATACTGTTATTTCCTGAAAGGCGTAAAGGTTATTTTGATGCTAGATAGCATGCACTTGGAGATGGCTTAGTTTCAGGGGGTCCCATGGTCCATGTCCATGTCACCTATGAAATCAGGAGCTTTTAGTATTTTTCACATATTTGAAGGCATATCATCCTTTGGAGGAGTGCTGGGCTTTTGAAGACAGTTATGGGGTAGGTCACACATTACTTGAGTCATTGGCTACATATCTGGAGGAGTTCTAGTCTGGAGGATGTCCTAATACTATCTTCACACCTCAAAACAGGGAGAGTATGAAGAGTGTCCTTCTTGAATAAGTGATATGTGGGACCAAGCCACATTCCTTGCATGAAAAAAGGTAAGAGATGGCTAATAGCCGAATTTAGGAGCGCTAGCTTTAAGGAAAAGGAATGTGGACCCTAATCACTATTTTTCATATGTAACTATGCAAGAAGACCCTATTTTGAGGATATTATAAGGGGTTTTATGCCTTTTTCTATGGAAAAGGGGTCAAAGCACACCTACCTAGAGGAGCGCCCTACTTTGAAGGAAGTCCCACTTGTATTTTCCCTTGATGATCCATCTTCCTCACTTTGATCCACTCTCCAGCTCTGTTCTTCACCCTCACTGTCATAATCTCCATCAGAGAATCTAATCACAAGGTTATCATCTTTCTCTTCTGTTGCAGGAGATCTAATAGAAGGATGTAGATCTTGTAAACTGGATAAGAAGACATCATTTTCCTTACGGCCACATAATGGAATTGATAGTGCACTAGAAACTTGTAGTTTTTTCCCATTTCTGTCGAACAAATTATTTGTGAAAATAAATTTCCCAGATGAGAGTGGGTGTGGCGGCGACTGCTTTCTCTTCCTCTTCTTGTTGGGCATGGAAGCCATAGCCCTTACTCTAAGTTCTTCAATGTCCATAATGCCGAAGTTGACTTCTGCACTGAACTTCTTCGACTTGGCAAGTAAAACACGTAATTGGGGAGGTCAAACCCTCTCTTACTCTTACCGTCTGCTATGCCCTGCCTCTATCCTCCCGCAGAAACATACCCTATGTTATAATGTTGTACTAATGGTAGGTTTTGAACAATTCTTCATTAACCTTGAACTTTGTACTTGTAAATATAACTTCACACCAAAATACGAGACTTAGGTCTTAGTGAGGCTCTTATATTCCATTGAAGAAGCAATGCATCCCACGTGGGGAGTCAGAGTGGAAGGCGTAAACATGTCATAGGGCCTGAAGGGAATTGGAACTTAAAACTAATTCATAATTAGATAATCAGGACAGGGCACTTTCACATTCCACTCAAGCAGGATAGAGACATGCTTTATTACCCTTATGAAGAAATAGTTTCTTGTAGGCACTTCAAATGGGGAATATGAACCTCATCATGATTTTCTCTATCCTTTGCTTCATCATAAATGTGCATTTCATGGTCAAGTAAATTCCTTCATTTTGAAAGTCATAAATCTTGATAAGAATATGCCTTTATGCAATTGTACATTATAAGAACACTGTAGAATACCAGTCTCTCCAACCTTTTCGATGGGTTTAGTCAATCTCAAAAGCTTACTAGAATCTAAATTTTAGTGTAGTCTTATTTTAGGTGACCATACATTCTAAGGAAAGTTCTGTTCTTATCAATGGTTATTTCTCTCTGTGAACTATTGTCCAATAATCATGGAGGTTTTTTCAGATCCTGTACATCTCTACACAGAGCTGATATATATTTTTTTATACCTAATAGTTTGCAAGTTTTTCAAGTTTAATTTATGCTTAACCAGTTGTCCTGCCTTTCAAATAACTAGTATCATCACCTAGAATCCAAATATACAACCCTTTAAAGGTTTCTCTAAAGATGCAATGTTGTAAAAGCAGGGTATTTCTCTTTATATTTGCAACATGACTCTATAATTATTGAATCCATTATTAGGTGCCCTTATAGCCAAGGAATAATGATTCACAAAGCATAACTCCTCCATACAAAATGGTACCTTTGAAATAGTAAATGATTCAATGCTAAATACTTGCAATACTTTCAATTCCCCAAGTCAAAATACTTGAAATTCTTTGAATTCTAGGTCTAGAGATCATTTTGCAAGACATTATGGTGCATAGGGAGTCAAGCCTCTAATTTTGCAAATGATAGTCATCAAGTCTCCATTAGCAATAAGTTTCTAAATCTTCCTGGCTCTTAGAATGTTTATCACTTGATTTAAAGCTAAAATAAGCTTCACAATAAGAGAAGAAACCTTTTACAGTTTTATCACAACCATAGACCTGCTTATTATGGAACCTTCTCAAAGAAAAGGTGAATATACTTTGCATAATTTTAAGTTTATTAATTATCAAAGCAACAGGTTGTGTTTTAATTTTGATAGCCCATGACGAGGAACATTTGAAACACCTTGAAGCTCATGGATTCCTAATATTGCAGTAGACAAGAGGGAAAGTTTTGTTTCTGACTCTTTGTTTTTGATGCAGTGATGGCATTGGGCTTTGAAATCCTTTCAGGAAGGACTCTTCTTTGGACTATGAGAATGATAGTGATGAAGAATGGGAAGAGGTACTCATCACTAAATCTCTTCGGTAAGAGTATTTGTAGTATTTTTATTAGCTTTAGTTACAGGGAAAATTGTACATAGCTCTCAGGAATTAGTTTATCATAAATACTAGTTACTAGTAAGTTGTAATAGTAATAATTATGTAGTTTGCAGATTGATATCTATCATAAATTTGTTTGAATATCATCATTTTCAAGTAATAACAACTTCTTAAAGGGTGCTAGCTCAATGGTCGAGTGCCTGCCTAATTATAGGCAGGAGGTTGGTGGTTCGATTTCTCCGTGCCCTATCATAAATTTGTGACTACAAAAACGACTAAATTCGATATATATGACTATTAGTAACTAATTTTTTGTATCTTAGTCGTATTTAACTTAGTCATTAATATGTTAACATCTAGTAGTTTATTTAGTCGTATATTTGGTCATTAATGGTTGCAATCAGTGACTAAATTAGTGACTAAATCAATAACTCACTCAATGACTAAATCAATGATTAAATCCGTGACTAAATCAATGACTAAATCATTGACTATCAATGACCAAATCAATGACTACTAAGTCAAGCTATTAATGACTAGTGAAATACGACTAGCTATAAGATAGTGAAAATTTTCTACTATTAGTCACCGACTCAAAAATAGTCGTTTATAGCCTAATTTTAGTCATTTTTTTAGTCATTAATTTCTCATTTTCTACTAGTGTATCTATTGGTTTGGAGCCTGATTTAGTGGGAGATAACTTAAGGTATCTAAACACTTTATTTAAAAGTTTGGGAGCTATTTCTAGTGAGCACAACTTTGAGTACTATATGATTTACCTCAATTAAGACTCCCACTTGACACAATCAAAGATGGAGGGTGATCCCTAGATAGATAATTATATAGTTAGGCATGCCTTTTGAGGATGGTATGTCCCCTTTTGACATGTGAGATTGGTGTAGGGATAACTTCAATGTAATTTGTAGAGGTAGAAATCAAAGGATCTACCCTTTCATTGTAAGCTTAATATAATATTAAAGGTTCCTCAATCAAGCCATATTTAGTAATTGTATTTTTGTTTCCTAATGCAACAACATATATGCAATGGTTAGGTTTGAGCATATTTCTAGAAAGTGTACCACTGGAATGGAAACATATGAACTAAGGCAATGCAAACCTAAGCATAACAAGTGTGCGTCAGATCATGAAATGTTTTTAAGGGAAGGCAGAAGGTCATAAAAGGAAAGCAAACAATGAGACATAATTTTAATGTGCATGTAGGAATCTAAAGTGATAGAGGAAGAAGAAGACCGTGGTGTCAAAAAAATTGTCTTAAGAAGGAAAAATAGGATGTTTGACATTGGCCTTAATTATTGAATCAAAAGATTTCCATATGTATTATTATATTAGAGTTGAAAGAAGGTCATCTAGTGATGAGTAGAAGAGCATGACACACTGCATATTGTATTATCTAAAAGTATTTGTATCTTGATTAAAGAGAGTGTACCATTGTCCCCACTTATATGGCTACATAAGTTGTATTAGTGAATGATAATATTTGAGACTATTAATGTATCCTTGTTCTAACCATATTATTATGTATCATTCTTCACTTATTACAAAGGTTGGTCATTTAGGGATGCCACACTTCTACATAAATTATTTGGTGTTAGAGAAACTTGATTATAAGCTCTAAAAGAGAGAATAGAGGGAGAGAAGGCATAGAGAATACCGCAACAAGTCATAAGATGAGAAATGGTGAATGGTAGGTTCTAAGGAGAAGAATATAATAATTACAAAGAAGACAATAAACCAAAGAAGCCAAAGTAAGTGGCTAAAAAAAATGAAGTTGAATATGGAGATGTCACAAGGAAACTAGTAAGAGTGTCGAACAATATTGCAATGAAGACTCAAATTTCTTGTTACCGTAAAAGCTTGAATAAAGATATAGACTAGCTTAGCTAAGTGAGAGATGTTTTGAATTTGAGATAATAGTAAACCATCAAAGAATAGATTTGCAAGTTAAGGTGAAGGGAAACATTGCAATTTAGTGAGATTTTGTGGAACATGAGCATGAGTATGACTAAAGAACAAAATAAATGGCATGCTATTGTACCCACGATAATAACAAAGCATGACATAAGCATTGTGTATGAGAGGAACAACACCTAGACAATAGGAGGATGAAAGAAAATTCCAGTTTCTTCTATTGAAACATGAAAAGTTGAGGGAGGTGTTGTTGTTTGCAGAGATAATCAAGTACGATGAAAGAATCGAAAGAATTCCATACTTTCGTGCCAAGGAGAATAACAAAGCATGATGAGAAGAAAATAATTGATAAAGTGAATAGATTATTAACGGTATATTCGTGATGTTTGCTTTGATGACATTTTGATTCTATTTGGGCGCAAGGAGAATAACATAACAAGGAGAATAATGAAGTGAATAGATTATTGACGGTATATTCGTGATGTTTGCTTTGATGACATTTTGATTCCAAGAGGGTGTAAGAGAGCATTCACAGGATTTGAAATTGGTTCTTCAAGCATTGAATGAAAGGCTAATTGCATGCTAACTTAATTATATATGAATACTGCAAGGGGGACTTGGTATAACCTGAGTATATTACATGTATATTACTGTGCATTGATGACAATGACAAAGACTATTATGGAATGGCCCACACGAGAAGGTTTCATGGCATTGTGAATTTCTATAGGAAGCTCATTTGAGGATTTTGCAAAATACGTACAAGGATGTAAGTCTATTTCTTGAATTTTGGGTTGATTTTTTCATTTCTTCCTTCTTGCTGCTTCTTGCATGATATGCAAACAATAATAAAGAAATTTCTTGCAATTTTTCATCTGTCAATCGATTCTTATCCCTCAAATAATGTCACAAAAAATTTGAAATTTATTATAAATTTTCATTTCACAGTCAATTCTTATTCCTGAACCTCCAAATAATGTAACAAACATGGCACCAAGAAACGCATTGGCTCCCATTACAAGTTTTCGTTGCTGCTAAGAAATTAAACTTAAAAAATATTTTACAGTCCATACATGCGTGGCCTAAACTATTTGCACAGCAGAAAAATTGTCAACCTCCCAAGGACCTCGAATGTAGGAGCAGCAATAGTTAATGGAAAACAATGCCTATGAAATTCAATATTTCAAGATTTGCACTACAAGAAAGATAACCCACGTGATGCTCCAAGCAATGCCGAGTTGATCACAAGCTTGAATTTGGCTTGAATTCTTCAGTTCCAAGTTCCTCCTTGATCCATAATATGCAGAACACCTATTAACATAAAAAGAAAAAATTCTTACAAACATATGTGTTGCCTTCAAAATTTCACCCTTCCAAATCTCTCCAAAGTTCAGGCATAGAATTTGTTATAGTATCAAATAAAGGATTTGTTACTCCAATACATTTAGTTTTCTCAACTAAGAAGAATCTCACATATATAATCTGAGAGCAAGAATCTTGCCTATATAAGTAACATCATATCTATAACTATTATATATTGATATCTGTAAGTATCCAGGCAATAATCAGCTATATCCATTCCATTAATTCTTTATTGGTGGACTTTCAAAGACTCAAGTATCTCTACAAAACTCGTAGTTTCCCATTAACAAAACAATCCCTAACATCTCTCCAAAGTTCACGCATTGAATTTGTTATACTACCAAATAAAGGATCTTTTACTCCAATACATTTAGTTTATCAACTAAGAAGAATCTCACATATATAATCTCAGAGAAAAAATCTTGCCTATATAAGTAAACAGCATATCTATAAGTATTATATATTAATATATGTAAGTATCCAGGCAATAATCAGCTATATCCATTTCATTAATTCTTTATTGGTGGACTTTCAAAGACTCAAGTATCACTACAAAACTGGTAGTTTCCCTCATTAACAAAACAATCCCTAACATCTACGGTGGGAATTATTCACCACTGATTAATCAATGCCATGAAAACAGAAATGTGTCCAGCGGATGGGATCCTTTTATAAGGGAATCTGAATGTTTAGCCTCCTGAGCCATATTGAATGAAGAATCATGTGAAAAAAGTCATAAGGTTTTGGAGGCTGGTTTATAACAAAATGCCTCTGAACTTGCTTGAGTTTTCTTTGCATCTCGACATACCTACTTAAGGGTATGGATTGGAGTATGGTCTTGAGATTTGGTATCTCGGACAAGGGAACGTGAACAGAGAAAGTTGTCCAATTCAGCACATCGCTGAAGGGAAGAACATAGCTTTTTGAAATTATGACGGGCACACATTCATTGTAAATTGCCTCCACAATCCGAGGGCTGGCCACTTCGTATCCACTTGGGCAGAGGCAATATCTGCTCTTCTTCAGAAAATCAAGATATGACAAGCCCTCGGGAAGATATTCATAGACTTGCATATCATCATCAATCCCCACTTTCCAATACTTAAACAATATGGGTCTCACATGTCCGTGGACTCCGCCGGCAAAGAATGCAAGCACGGTCCTCTCTACAGGAGATGAACCAACATTAAGCAAACTACTGAACGAACCTGGTCCATATTTCATCTCTGGAAGTGCTGCATCTTTCATGGGATTGAATCCTTCTGAAGCGTTGGCATTACATAGAACACGAATTGAACTGTTGTACAATAATGGATTTCCCTTAGATGCATGAGGCCCCTGCATATACCCAAAACAAAACAGAAACATTCAAAGGAATCAGAATTTAGACGTTGTTAACAATATCATCTAACAAATACATAGCAGATCTAACAAATACATAGCAGCTTATGGGTGGTTCGTAATAGGGATAGAGTGCACTGTTAAGACATTATGTGCAATTTGCATGTTTAAACCTAGAATACGCTCTCTACATACACATGTAGAGACAGTGTGGATGCACATGGTGGAGGTTATAATGATAACCCAGAATCAACTGTGTGTAACCCTATTTTATTTTAAATAGGAACAGAAATGGAGGTTATAATGACTCTGTGTAACCCTATTTTAAATAGGAACAGACATGGAGGTTAAAATGACCCTGTGTAACCTTATTTTAAATACGAACAGAAATGGAGGTTATAATGATAACCCAGAATCAACTCCCTGTTACCCTATTTTCATTAGAACAGAAAGTTAACAAGCAGATTGCCTTATTACCTATTTTTTTTCATATGTGAAAGCCTTTTTTTCATATGTGAAAGTCTGGTTCTTGAACTTATTTTTTATGTCAACGCCTTTGGGCAATTAAACATGGGTCTGCTGGATTACAAAGATCTTGACTAACCTATGAATTAAACATGAGTCTGCTGGATGACAAAGATCCGGACTAACCTATGAATTAAACATGGATCTGCTGAATTACAAAGATCTGGACTAACAGATAAATTGAACATGGATCTGATGGGTCTGCTGGATTACAAAGATCTTGACTAACCTATGAATTAAACATGGGTTTGCTGGATTACAAAGATCCGGACTAACCTATGAATTAAACATGGGTTTGCTGGATTACAAAGATCCGGACTAACCTATGAATTAAACATGGATCTGCTGAATTACAAAGATCTGGACTAACAGATAAATTGAACATGGATCTGCTGCATTAGAAAGATCCAGACTAACCTATGAATTAAACATAGATCTGATGAATTACAAAGATCTGAACTAACAAATAAATTGAACATGGATATGCTGGATTACAAAGATCCAGACTAACAAATACACCGTAGACATTGAAACTTGCATCTCCTGGGACTAAGAACTGAAAATGGACTTACCCTAATAATTTCCAAAATTGGATAGTTCTAGAACAAAAAGAAAATTGAAAATGTGCGGAGTTAAATGACTGAAACACATTACCCAGTCGTGGCATGACAGCATGAAATGATCGGCTCCCAGACTTCGGTTCCAAAACGGGTACTTGTTGGCAATCACATCAACGTAATCTCTCACGAATCGCCTTAAGGGCGTGACATCATATGTCCCGGACGTGTAAATGTAGCTGACCATTAGGGTTACGCTAAAGGGCAGAAAAAAAACATGGGCATCCTCCGGATTCGATGTCACGAACCGATTGCCCAGTTCAAGCTCGCTGATGAATCTCCCTTCCGTCGTATAGATATCTATACACGGCCCCTCGTGTACTAGAGGTGGTTCCCCTTCTGGATATACGAAGATCTTGAAACGCTTCTGCATTTCCTTGTAGCTCCTGATAACACAAACACAGAAAAATACAAATCAAATAAGCTTACTACCAGTGACCCAGATCCATGCATGGTCAATCAGATTGAAGATTCATATATATTAGTTGAAATAGAATTCGTACTGATGAAAGGCCTTGGCGTTTCGGTAGATGTCACCCGTGGGAACATCAGAATCTGATCCCGGGTCCTGTTTCGCTTCGCTCTGTAAAATAGCTTTCCTTATTGCTGCCCGAGCTCGTTTCAGGCCGATTTCCACCTTACTACGCCTCCCCTTCTTCTGCTTCTAGTGCATCCAAACAGTATAATCCAACTCAATTCTATTCCCATTTCTTAAAACTGATTGAATTAAACATGAATATTATCCTAATATTCTATATAATATAAATCTAAGTATCAAGATAAAAGATTGTTGCATATTTTCAGAGACATTTTGATTTCTCCAGTAAGAATACCATGATCCAGTGAAAGAAGAAGAAAAAAAAGTTTCAGTAATATCATCTCGAATCACCTCAAACACAGAGCCACTGTTACTAGGAATTCCAGCAGGTGATCCGACGAAGGTTGAGGCTGCTCCGGACTCGGATTCAAGATCATTCAGCCCGGCATGTAGTGATCCAGAGGAGGGGGACCCAGGCGAAGGCAATCCATAATTGGATTTTGTGTGGGACTGTGGCGAAATAAACGATCGGAACAAATTGACATGATAGGAATCGAGGAGCAAAAAACTGGCGAGGATTAATACAAGAACGAGCGCTAGACTCCGCTTCAGGTTACTGCACATTCCATCCATAACGGCCGGCCTCCATGGCACGTCCCCACTCCACTTATATGGCACTAAACACCCAAAATTCTGGATTTATTTCAGTTGTCAATGCTTGATTAAACTCCTTGAATGCTTGAAGATGTGAAGCTACCCACTAAGATGTTTGAAATTTGTTGTCCCCGGGAATAATGAATGTGTAGAGCGGAACCAGTTGTAAGTATCAACCCACGATAATTAATTCTTCGACACTTCGGTACTATATTTTATTTTTAATTATTATTATTTTGTATTTCCACTTAATTGTGAGGAATTTAATTTAACGTTAATATTTATTTGTTTTTAACTCCTTCCACACTTGTTCCAATGTTAATATTTCTTTGTTTTTAACTCCTTTCACACTTGTTATTCATTGCTATTACCTAAACCCTAACCGTTTTAAGATTCAATACAATTTACCTCTCTTTTATATATAAAATAAAAAATGAAATAACAAATATTTAATATAAATCCTCAATTTATTAACTAACATTCTTAAATATTAATTTAAATATTTAAATTTACTAGCATTTTTAAATATGGATTCTGATGATGGATCCTGATATGGATTCGAAACGTCGACCTCGTCATTTCCATACTGTGGTTTTTCCGAACTTTGATTCTCCAATAAAATATCAATTTATTAAAGTAACATTCTTAAATATTAATTTAAGAAATTTAAAGAGAAATGAGATGGTGTGAACTCTTAAATATTAATTGTCTAAATATTTTAAGTTTTTTATTTTTTCTTATTTTTTTCTTATTCCATCATTGTATCTGGAAAAGTGAGGTGCTCTCCAATCCAGTATAGCCATCATAAATAAAAAATGAAAAACCCCGGTCTATCAAGCACCCAAAGAGATCCAATTCTTGAGGTGTACTTTTTTTTACCATGTGGTGTACTTTTTTTACCATGTGGATCCCTCCCTCTCTGTACTTGATTTATCTGGGTTTAAAATGAATCTATGCTAGTTTAATTTTTGTTTTATTTTATTTAAGTCATACGTAATTTATATTTTTTCATTTTTTATTTTTTAACATGTAATATTTTTTAATTATGCCGGCTTGCATAAGGTGACATGATCTCCCCCATACAGGGCTCTAGAGCACCTCGCTTCCCTCAGTGAAATAAAATACCAGTATAGATCCATCTTAACTATGACTCTACTAAGGGCCTAGAGAGATCAAATTCTTTTCAGGTGCAAAATTTACAAAAATGTCTAATAAGTATTCCTACTTGGAAGGGACATGACCAACTTGCTTAAGTAATTTCAAAAGAGGGTAAATATCACTAGAAGAATGAGCTTAGTAACATTAATAATCATAAAATAAAATAGTTTTCCAAAAATTTCTTTACTTTTCTTTCTTTAAAACTAATAATGAGTAGTTAATGAGTAAAATAATTCATATAAAATTTTAAAATCTAGTTTTCCAGAATAAATTGGAATTTGAAAACATTTTACCGTCAAATGAAGATTTTAAACATTTATCCAAATGTTTTTGAGAAATGGCTTGTTTTTCTAATATAACTAAAAATGAACATTTACATGTTAGGGTTAACCTTGACTTGGGAATGAGAAAGGATGTAAGTGGTTTAAGGCACATGGTTTTAGTGGCCAGTGGTTTCTTGCTAGTTTTATTTGTATTGAAGGTCAACCTTGACTTGGGAATGAGAAATGATGTAAGTGGTTTAAGGCACATGGTTTTTGTTGTTCGTGGTTTCCTGCTAGTTGTATTTGCATTGAAGGTTGGTTTTTCCCTACTAGGTTTTCTAAGGTAAATCTAGTGTTGGTATTGTAATCGGTATTATTTTGTAATTTATTTTCTATCACATATTTTATTCCTAACATTATGTATGCTTAGGTTTATTTTAAATTTAATTTTGATATATAATTACATAAATGTGTTTTAGAATTTAGAGACTTTAAAATTAAATTTTATATATTCTTGTTTTATAATTTTTCTTTTTACTATTTGAGTCAATTGAATTTTTCTACTAATATTTTACTACTTAGTTTGTAAGATTGTGAGTATTGCCCTAATATGGTTGTATATTTATATGAGTATCATATTTTTTATTTTTTATTTTTTTCTAATTATAAGCTCACATGTTATAAGTTTTTTTTATTTTTTACTTTTCATTATTATTATTTTTATGAAGCCAAACATGTACCACATCATCGTTACAGATGGGACACATCTAACCCATTTGAGCTGTAGAAAGCGCCTCTCGACGCAATAAAAAAATAAATTAGCATAGATCCATTTTAAACTTGCTTGAGAGGATTAACAAGATTAACCCAAGTGTAACAAGTGTAAACCAAGTTTTATTTCATGGTCGTTGTATATTGTTATGCTTAAATGCATATTGATTAAGATTATTAAATAAGCTTGACTTAAGTGGTGGTTAAAGAAAGGGGTAGCAATAATGTTTTTTTTTTAATTATTAATTATTAATTGTTTTATGTTTATATTAATCAATTTAATGTTTATTTGATAATTAGTTTAATGTTTAGTCTTTATTTACAACCAATCATTTCCATACAACTAAGTAGCTAGCTCTGCTTATCTAAGTTTACCGATGTTTACGGGTCACTTTACTTGTGGTAGTGCTAGTTAATATAATTAATATAATAGAAATCCTAATTATATGATCTATGTCATATTTACGGAAATTGCAATTTTTTTATTAATATTTTTTAATGCGTAAATAGATTCAAACCCTTGAATATCTATAATGTAACATGATTGTGCAATAACATATAAAATATACAATTCTATTAATCCAAAATGATTATGAATGAATTTTAAGTTATAAATACCAATTTCATTTATAATCATTTTAAGCATCTAATAAATTCAAATTCTTAAAACATTTGAAAACTATAATAAAATAGGGAGAAGGTAACTTATTTAAGTGTTACAATTATTTAATAATTAAATACATATATAATTATAATATTGTTTAAAAATTAAATACATTTATAATCATAATAGAGCATGATGGAAGTTATATATACAGAGTTAGTTAGTTCAAGTTGTTATGAGATTTCTCTCGGGAGAAATTAAAAGAAATTATACTTTCAAAATTTTGCCATTAAATACTTTATTATTATTTTATCTAAAAACATATTTTCACAAATTTTGAGCTACTACACAACAAAATTTTTGAGCTACTACACAACAAAGTTTATAGTTAACATTTTAATTATTCTAAGTGGGGAATTAAAGGCAATGATGCTCTTTTTGAGAACTAAAGGCATATTTCCATAAATTTTGAGCTACTACACAACACAGTTTATAGCTACTACACAACAAAGTTTATAGTTAACATTTTAATTGGGGAATTAAAGGGAATGAATCTTTTAACATCCCACTTTCGATCATTGGAATGTATTACTTAAAGGGAAAGTTCTAACTAGGCATGTATTAGGTGAAGATTTTTATATGGGACATGTGATAAAGTTATTATAATGAAGGAAAGTTATGCAAATATTATGTTAAAATATAATAAAATGGTTTAAGATGCACTATAAGAGTTACGATTCTACTTAAGGTAAAGAGGAAAGGAGGCATATGATATTTTAAACCATCTTTTTCCAATTGTCATCTTTAGAATGTATCCATTTCTACCATGTGCTTTAAATGAATCATTTACCACCTTTTGAACTAATAAATCTAATCATTAAATGCATATGTGAGGTTGGTGGGAAACTCTTCTCATGTAATTATGGAAACATGGGATGAATATATTTTTTATGAAAAGCCTAAGAGTCCTTTAGTTTATGGTTAGAATGTGAATTATTTTTTCACCAATCCTATGAGAATCACCAAATTGAAAAAAATGTTCAAATGTGTAATTATGACATCTATGGTATTGTTGGTTAAAAGGAATAAATAATGCTAATCGTATAGAATAGAGTTATCTCACATGCATTATGTAATCAATTCTCTTATAACCATTATTTATTGTATCTAGTAGCTTCTCAAAAATAAAAAGTAATTAAAAAAATTCATGTAGTTAAAAAAATTCATGTCAACTCATAAAATAAAATTAAAAATTAAAACCAACATAAATCCATTTTAAACTTAGATCTATTAAACACACATAGAAATGCAATTTTTTGAGGTGTAACTTTTTTTTATCTTAATTTTTGTACACATTAAGAAAAAAATACACCTCAAGAAAATGGATCCCTCTTGGTGATTGAAATATATGAGTGTAATATGAATCTATGCTAGTATAATAGGTGGAAATCTATTTATCCCACATATGTTATGGAATGTACAAACATTCCATACCTCTAGCTACAAAATAGAATTCAAGGAAACCCTTTTAGGAATGTTGTTGGTATAGATGTATTTTCCATGCTTGATGTATCATGTTAATATGGCCTATCCCTGTCCCTATGCAGAATCCTTGTACCCCCTTTGCTTAGTATTACTTTGATGCTCCCGAAAATCCCTTTAAAAGTCATGTTTATGGGTATATGCAGGCCACGAGTTTACAACCCACGTCTACATGCAGCTTTCTCTACTATGACCCACATACATCGGGAAATATGCTCAAAAAATGAATATATGGAGTTTTTCCTCATCAAGTAACGAATAATTTGACTCGTGGCATTCCAAATGTCGGGAAATGCTCTGAGTCGACCCTTCAATTCTCATTGAGGGGCTATATATTGATCTACTTGGAACACGGGGTCTTCACTTGTTGTCCAATATCCTATCACGTTAGTTCATATTGTGGGTTTTAAAATTATCAAAAATTGAACCAATATATTGCACGTATTGGGGGATGAGGGGTTTAAGGTGGGGGTGGGTAGGGTGGTTTATAAGGATTGAGGTATAAAAAGGGGTGGGGTGGAGGTTTTAAGTATTGGGAGGGGGTTTCAAAAAAAAGATTTTGAGTCAATATCTCTGGAAATTAAGGGTATTCTTTAATATCCCATGATCGTATGTGCTATGTGAGAGGTTCACTAAGTGAAGTCCTCGTGAGTTGGAAGCATTGAAGGAGGAGAAATATTGAGAGTAAAGAAATTGTAGTGGAATTGTGCCCCATTCTTGCATACTTTAGTCTACATCCCTTTGTCTTTGGAGAAGTCATTAGTGCCCCTCCCCAAGCTTACCTTTGTCTTTGTGAGCTTGCTTTGATATTGAGGATTGAAGTGGTGGAGGCCCAGATGGAGGACTCGGTTTCTCAATTTCAATGAGGTGCCGACAGAGGTTGTCATTTGTATCTATGTTTACATTAATATAAATATCCTTTTCTCATCCATTACATGTCTAACTATGAATATTTTTATCCATGGATATAGTTGATTTGATTATATGTTGGATTAGATATGCAAGAGTATATTCTAACACTTTGTATCTATTATGCTTGTGTATTTCATTGTTGTTGAGTATGAATGTAGGTACAAGTGTGATTGAAATATCAACAAGGATCTTCTACGAATGTCCGGAATAAGGTATGTTTCTCATCCCTTAGTGTTATTGTTTTTTATATCTTTAGCATGTTGGAAATGGATTGATTTCTTGTTTCATACTCTTTGTTGTGGCCCACCCCAAGCCATATGAATATTTCTCCGTAACAATTGTGAATGTTATTCATTGTTGTCTGTGTCATTTTTACACACATGATTGCGACAATAAGTGAATATGGAGTGTTATGTGATGCATATGTGAGGATGTCATGTATTGTAAGATTTATATTTATGAATAATAAAGAATACCATACATTCCCATTGATTTTTTCCCTTTGGGGTTTTATCACGTATATATGGTGTATGATTTATTTTCTCTTCTCTCTTGTTTATTACATGATTATTTGTTTCTTGTATAGATATAAGGCTATAGTAGTAGATTCTTTCTATTGATTTGCATGTTAGTAAACACATTGTTATATGTTCGTGCATATTTTCAATATTCTAACATGGTATCATAGCTAGTTTCTATGCCCTGCCTTCTTCGACAAATTTTGTTATTTTTTTACAAGCAACACATTCTCTAACCTAAGCGTCGTCGCACAAATTTGAGGTACATTTTGGATGCAATTTATGCTTTACAAAACACAGATTCATTTTTGAAAATAAAAACGCATGCATGTTTCTTAAATCTAGGAATGAACTACAACAAAACCCTGTGATTATCATCTCTTTTAGCTTCCTTTTTAGCATCCACTGTCACTTTTAGCATATTTTTCATCATTTTTGGACAAAGTGGATGCTTTTCCACCAGTCGGCACTTTTAATGGCGTTATTTGCATCCATTTTCAAAAGTTGGCACTCTTTTGTATGCTAATTAGCATCCCAATTAGAGTCTCAATTAGTGTCCCAATTAGTGTCCCAATTAAAATTTGGCACTGTTTTTTATGTTAATTATAATCCTAATTAACGCCCCAATTAGCATCCCAATTAGCATCCCAATTAGCATCCCAATTAACGCCCCAATTAGCGTCCCAATAAGCATCCCAATTAGCATCCCAATTAACATCCCAATTAGTGTCCAAAAACGCATTCCATATAATGCCTAGAATAGCCTCTAAAAAAATGTTCTTAATAGCATAGGACGATATGTTAATCCAGGGTTAGCAATAGGAATTGTGCCATGATTTTGAGCAGGAAAAACATCCAACATAGTGCCAAGTACAGAGCTAGGAATTATGCCTAGAAAACATCCAACATAACGCCAAGTATAGAGCCAAGTATAACGCCTGGGATAATGCCATAAATTTCGAAAGGAACCATGCTAGGAATTGCACTAGGTATAGAGCTAGGAATTGTGTTCGGAAAACGTCCGTCAAAACATCAGATATATCAATGTCAATGTCAATGATCATGATTCATGTGATAATACTTTTGGATCTTGATTTATAATCATGGCACACCGATATTGATTAATCATAATGAGGGGTAACTATCCTTAATTGCGTTGAGAGGTGCTCTACAACCCAATATGGGGGAGATATTGTAACGTTATGTAACGTTCCTCTTGTAAATGTCTACTATAAATAATATTTCTGATTATGATGGAGATGTCGGCAATAAAAACTAAATTTTTAATTATCCGCCAAAATAAATGTCGGCCACAAAAACAACCTAATATGGGGGAGATGTTGTAATGTTCCTACCTAACAAAAGAATAAAAAATAAAAAATTTAATTATCCACAAAAAAATATGTTGGTTAGAAAAACATCACAATATGGGGGAGATGTTGTAATGCTCCTAGCTAAAAATAATAATAATAAATAAAAAATTGAATTATCCACAAAAAAAATGTTGATCTTGCGCATGGTTTAGGAGGGCCTTGTAAATGGTTTTATGACCATGTGTAAGGCCTCCTAAACAACCCATGGTTTTAGGAGGGCCCTGCACGTAGTTTTAAAACCATGTATGGGGGAGATGTTGTAATGCTCATTCCTAACAATATAAAAAATAATAAAAACTATTTAATGTCGGCCATAAATAATATTAGATATTAATAATACAAATATTATATGCTGGCCTTAAATAAAAAGATGTGCCTTTTGGTTTGAATCAAATCAATGGATATATATAGGACACACCAAAGATGATATTTCCTTGAGTGCAATACCAAAGAAGAGTTTTACACCTCGACATATTTGATTCCTTTTGACGCTTGATAAAGTGTAGGATTTGGATTTATGTCAGTATCTCCTAAATTGATCTAATGACATTTGAGTGTCCCCGAAAACATTTGATAGACCCCAATGGTATCTAATTGGCCCTAACGACACGACGATGATGCATTATGATAATTATGATAGAGCGTATGGATATGATTTGATAAGTATTAAGACTATATCATCCATTCTTGTGAGGTAGTAAGGTTCCTTCCTCATTACTATCGTAATTATATTGATGATGACATTGATGATGACTACGACAACGATAATGATGTTAATTTATTGTATGATGACAATGACGATGTGGATTCCAATGATGATTATGCGTGTGGTAGAACTTTTGGATCCTAATTGATTCTAATGGCACCTAAATGTCTGTAACAACATCTAAACGACTGTATTATCATAGAAATGATTGTAACGACATATAAATTACCTTAACAATTACATGACATGAATATTAATGGTGATGAGTGATTAATAACACTAATGGCATATGAGTGACCATAATGACAATGATGACGATGATTTTGTTGATGATGTACTTAATACTGATGATGATGATCAAGATGGTGTTGATGTACCATATGTAATTGATAATGACGATGATGATGACAATGTCGATGTCCATGATGATGATGCATGTCATAATACTTCTGGATACTATAGGACTTCGTGAGATTTGGAGTTAATAACAAGTAATACATATTGTGAGGTGTTGACCATAAAAATATTGTTAGCCATTGGGTTGTACATTGACTGATATGGCCATTGGGTTTAGTATTTCCCCCACCCCTAATCCCCCAAGCCCCCTACACCCCCCTTGCATAAAGGCAGTACAATACCACCTATCATGGTGCTACCAAAATGTCACCCTACAAGGTTTTTTTGGACAACCCCCCATCCATGCCCTCATTTTTACCAAGAACATCCAAGGAAAAAAAAGTGGATATCAATCTTAACAAAAAATATAACTTTCTTTGTACTCTTACATACATTTTGGTATTGGTTTAAAATGGAATGAAGCAACAAGAATTTCAATAATTCTCATAGTGTTACTTTGAATAAGTGCATCAAATGCTTTAACATATTTGGCCTTATAATCAGACATCTCTCAAGGAAAAAAGAAATTAGTTTCTCAAGTTTTATGGTCCCTATCAAATCTTCCAACATTACGTTACACTATTAACCAATGTATGATTCCCATGGGATTTATTTTACATAATTAAATATTGATTGAAAACATAGAGGTAAATGCCCAACTTATAATATATTAGAAGATGGGAATTCACATGGACACACACATCACACACACATAGACACACATTGCATATCTAAGCTTGAATCTTATATGTACACTTCGGGATTGAATTTTACTTGGCACTTTAAGTTAATCACAAAGGAATTTAGAGATATGAGTTGAACTTATAACACCAAGACAAAATGACTTGTATAACTATATTACAAACCTAGGGTCACCTCCATATTCTATTTAGATCTACCATTTTTAATGTGTAGGGCCTATTTTTTATCTACAATATTCAAAGATGAACTAATAAGATTTTATCATCCCCCCCTAGGGCCTACTTTTTGTCTATAATATTCAAAGATGAACTAATAAGCTTTTATCATTCACCCCCTTTAAGAAGGCAATGAGCAAGAAAGTGTCTCAAGTCATTGATACCCACACAAGTGTAATTGTGAATGGATAAACAATAAAAATCAACCATTTGTAAACATAAATTATAACATTGGGAGACCATAACCAATGTGACCATATTATGGATCCAAACCACCTCCATACTCTATTTGATCTTTGATGACCTTTTCTATAAAGCACATAAAACAAACTAATGATACTTTACAATTCATCACCATTTTAGGGAGGTATAAACACTGGCACATATCATAGGTCAACACCCACCTAAAACATTATTCCAAAATTATCTACGTACCTAAAATCCAAGCACTCCAACTAGAAATACACTTAGACAAACATTCAAAAAATTTAAAGTACATGGAGTGCTTTAAATTGAACATATGATGGATGAAATAAAGAGAAAGAAATATATAAATTTATACTATTGAAGAAAAGAAAAGAAAAAATGTTAATGTCAAGTATCCAAAGGGGACAAGACTCAATCCTTGTAGAAAGATACAAGATCGTCTTTGAGACTTTAATCCAAAACTATTCCCATAGACATAAATCCTTTTCAACCAAAACTTTAATACATACAAAGATTCGTTGCTTCCTTGATAAAATAAAAAAGAAACTCAAATAAAAACCATAATTTCATATGAAACTTAGGAATAGGAAAATATTACTTGCAACAACATCATTATTCTCAGTTAAAAATAAAATTCCATGATAAGAATATTATCTACAAGCATCTATTCAATTTTTTAACTACATCATTGCGTGTCTCTGACTACTATATTGATCTAACTAGAATATTTCATTAGGAAAGGAATAACAACTTCTACTATAGTTAACAAGACTATCTAAGAACTCTCCTCTTTACTCATCCGTAGGACACTCCTAACACTATATGGAATTTATAACTCTATAAGGTCAAAGAAGGTATTTCACATCCCAAGACTACCAACCTTAGATATTTTACAACTCATTTCCTCTTCATCAATAGACATCAAACTAGCCTTCATAACCTTCCACTTTTACACCCCAATGTTAGTCATATAACCATCACTCTACTTCCTCACAAAGAGCTCATCTACCTAAAACACTAGTACTAACCCAAAATGTCACTCCATAATTGGCTTCATTAAAAAAGGAGATTCTTATAAAATTGATGTTATCACATGATCCTAGCTTAATCATGGTGCTCATAATTAGCTTGTTCAATTAGCACCTTAAGTGTTTAGTCCCACACCACCAAAAATAAGATTCATTAGTACTATGCTTCTTTCTAGAGTGCACTCTAGTTATTTGTAGGAAGGCTAGTTATATAGTTATCATCTATGTAATATATGGTGAAAGACTTGGTTTTCTATATATATGATATTTATATTATGGAATTATTGTGCATTCATCCTTCATTATGTGATTCTCTAGTTGGGGAAACATACTTTATTCCTAGATCTAGTTATCATTCTTATACATTACCAAAACCTTCTAGTAAAGGAGATAGCATCTACTTACTTTATGGCATAGAAATACAAAACCACAACAAGTGTACACTTTTCCATGTGATCATTTCACTTTTGATCTTACCATGATCCATCTAATTGTGAAATGATGGCAACTAATGATCCATCCCTTTATATTTAGTACACTATAGGATCTTGTTATGTCAAAAGTGTCCTAGATGATTACATATCTAGTATGAATAACACATCATATGATGTTTTTTTTCACTCGCATTATATTGATGTTTACATAAACGTGACAAGAAGCATATTTCTAGTATATGATTCTAAATTGATAGTTGTGGGTGATATTAATTTTCTTTTCATATTGGAATAGTTAGCCTTATCACTCCATTATTTGTTATCAACAAAGAGCTTAATTCTAAATTGTTTCTTGGTAAACCCTTGATTCATTCTATGCACACTGTGCCATCATCATTATATCTATGTATTTATTTATTGTTTAAGGGAAAATTTGTCCATATAAATTCAAACCCCCTCTTATCTCTATTTTATTGTACTTAACACTTTTATTGAGAATCCTCACCAAAATATAATAACCTCATTGTATTGTTATAGTGACATTATACTCACTAAGCTATAGCTAGTCCCCCATATCTAGACAAGTCAACCACTATTATATTTTCTTCTTAACCTCCAACTTAAGATCCTATTACATTTAGGATTATTAACCTCTAATTTAAGATCCTTTGAAAATATTCATTATACCCCAAATCTATATCCACTTTATAAATAGATAGTTTACCTTTTCCCAATAGTGTGAAACATAAATTTCACAAATCCTTGATCAAAGAAGAGTTGGCCTTGAACCCGCCCTTTAACCATTATGAACTTAGTGAGTACAAGTAAAAGATTGTCCGTATTGAATGGTATTTACCTCTAATGTTTAAAATGGAATTTCTCATGAAGCTATGGCATAGGCATGTGGAAGATAACTCGTGGTCGAAATTTTCCAGTGATTTTATTTGTTTTCATTTTTTGTGTGTAGAGTATAATTTTAAATGGGTCAAATAAGAATTTGAGATGGATATCAAAACCACATTCACATACAAGGGTTTTAGTCAATGTAGAAGGAGGACACACCAGATAAGTATCAAAATTGCATTCAAATATAAGGGTGTTAGTTAGGAGGAAGACAAAAGATAAATGCATTCTTCAACATCCCTGATGATCCCACTGCACAAAAAGATATCTAGATTAAACTCAAGCCCATAATCAGCTATACCCTCTATATATAGGTTCAAAATTAAGGCTTGGAAACTCATACTGAGGCACCAAGATGTCTCGTTCAACTTATCATATTGGGAATTAGGGCCTCCCCATTATCGATTTCAACAAAATTATTCACAGTAAGAGACACATCGCCTCCATTTACCTCCACAAGAATTTACTTCTATGCATATAAACTTATGGTTGAGTTCTCTTGTTCACAAGGGTCATCATATTTCAAATATTTAACAAAGGGGTTACTTCACTGTCCTCACCCCAACACGGGCACCAAATCCTCAATATCGAATACGCTTACCGGGTTGGAGTCTTCATGCCGACAAAAAAGTTTCAAAATAATATAGATTTGGAATAACTCGCTCGAAGTTTCTTGCTAAAAATTCTTTTGTTCATCCCATTCATCCACATGGAGTATTCGATCTATCTCAGTTGCCACACAAACATGCTCACCGATTTTCCTCTCCTTATCATCAATCCGCAAATCGAAAGCTCAATCTTATTCTCATTCTTTCGACTTCCTACAAAAAAAAGATGTAACTTATCAAATGTTCTGTCATCTAACAAAAATCTAGACTATGAATCAAAATGCTTCCCAATGTCTATTTCAATAGATATTTAGCAAAGAATGCACCCTAGAATCACCCTTGATAAAAATGTGTAAAGAATAAACCATTTTCTAACCGAAACATCAAATACAATGTTTTATAGAAGAGGGGTGTATGGAGGTAGCTTCAGCAAGAGTTCTTGTCGACATTCTTTCTTTCAGGTCCTAGTGATCCAAGGAAAATATTGAGTGAGATTTTCATTATATTAGTGACGTAGATAGTTTCATCTCTCTATATTTCTATATTGGTTCTTTTCTTATCAACCAATTCTAAGTTATCCCCATTCTCCAATGGACACAACCTGAAACAAGAGAAACCAATCTCAAGTTTGGCTTGGGATTTTTTCCTCTCATCCCTGGAATGAAATTAGTTTCTTGGAGATGTTCTTGGTTCCATGTAAATATTTTGTTGAGACTACAGAGCCTAGAGGTTTCTCTAATAGTTCCAGTTTGATGTCGCCTTGTGAGTGATAAATTGGGAAAGCATTAAGGTATGGAAGATTCTCTTTATTATCATTGAGTAAAATCTGGAAATGGAAGGAAGGGTGTTAGGAGTTTTAACAAATGAATTTTTCCGAGAGATAGACAAAAGGAACAGGTACCATCCCTTAAGGGAAGGGTTTCTAAGGCATATTTGGCTATTGTAGAATCTGGTTATTGAAGACTCAAGCTCAAGGGTGAAGGATATTATATCATATATCACTGCCAGAAATTTCAGCTCATCGTATCTTCTAGGTACGCCCTTTATTTTGCTTGTGGGTAGTTTTATTTTATTGCATGTTAAATCCTTAAGATACTACAAGTGCATGCAGGATGAAATTTTCATTTTCATCCTTACATGTATCTCTTTTTATAACTTACCCATTTTTTCCTACTTTCCAAATACGTTAATTATCCCAAAGACAAATTTAGTTTTGTAGTGGCAGACTTGTTATTTTCAAAGATAGGAGTCAACCTCAGTTTCATGGTTCATGAACTTGCCAATACGAACCAGCTTAAAGCCAAAGAGTGTTGAAGGAATTGGCACATATGGCATTTCAAGTTTCGGTCTTCCTACATGCTAGAGAAAATGTGGTTTCATCACTTTTCTCTATCAAAAGTTAAGGGATGTATGTGCTACATATAGCTTTTCCTCATGGGTACGTGTGGTGTCCTCGAACCTTGAGATAAGGCCAAAGGTGCTAAAATTAAGACTAACTAAATTTTAATAACAATGGATATATATAAATTACTATTCAATAGACTAACCATTAGCCCAAATAAATTAAATTCTAGAGATTCAATTATAACTAAGCTTTGCAACACTTAATTATTTAATTACGCCACTTAATTAAATAATTAATTGTGACACTCAATTAATAATTTCCAAACTGCAAGCTAAAGATAATAATTGAAACAAGAACATCAATAATACATTATAAACATCATATTCATTGTGAATATCTAATCTATGTCTTTTGGGTTTGTTTGATGGCATAGTTAATAAATAACCAAGTATTGATGTCGTTGATTATTTGTAAATTAATCTAATTTTCGATGTTATTATGTGTGTGCTGTTAGTGAGCATAAAAATTAAGGAAAATCACATATCATGGATCATACATAGGCTGCAATCTACAGCCACACCAAAACCATAGCAAACAAGAACATTGTTTGCAACTACAACCCTGAAAATTGGCTCTCTATGACTGTCCCCTACAGTCATCTCTCACTAATAAAAATAAGATCGTATGCCTGCCACCCTCTAGCCATCAATTACTTTTACATATATAATACATCTCTCATCCTCATATCTGCAACTAAGAATAATTATGCAACCAAATGATTTACAATAAAATGATAGGTGCGCTCATCTTGTCACCAGAAAGCTATCGGGCCAAAACAAACATATCTTGGTGATCCAGAAAGTTTTTTCAATGAAATGAAAGGTGTTGTTCACTAGAAACATTGTTCCAGATGTAATGGAATAGGTCTCATAATGCATAAATGATCATAGATGGTCGAACCATATCATATGGTTGCGCCCTTCTCAATAAAATAAAGCGAAAATTAAATTTTTTGGTTATGAAGAGGAAGAATAGAAAGAAGGTAATGAGAATAGAAACTAAATTTCATACTATATGAGATTCATCCTTACTCCATGCATATCCTAACATTAAATACATGAACATTCAAACAACCAATCATCCATCATTGCACATATACAAAAATAAAATAATGTAATGAAAACATAACATAAGAGAAATACTTATCTAAAAATATAAGCAAATGGCTACAGCAAGACAACTTTCCTCCCAGACATAGACATCGTCAAGGCTTCCTCGCTTGAATAGGTCACCCCTGAACTGAGACCATGGTTCCATGGGTAGAGTCTTTCTTAGTCTGACTACTCTCGAAACTAACTCTTTCGAGAGACACACCGCTTCCCACTACTACTTTCCTATCCGTCTCCACTGCCTATGGGATGTGACCTAGGTTGCCATTCCTATTTAATGGCTTTCTATGTGAGAACATGGACTAGTAGAGTGATATAATGGAAGCAAAGGGAAAAAATAGACTCACTCTAAGTCTCAACACACTCTCAATAATATCAACATTCCCAACATGGCTAGATAACATAAATCACATGGTCTAAAGCTCAAGATTAACTTCAACAAGGAGATGGCATATGGATTTATAGCATAATGAGGACCACTCTAACCCAAAAGGACCAACCCAAATTAGAGAGAGGTAAGGTTTAAGCTTCATCATGGAGAATTAAATTGAATTAGTGGAGTGGTGGCTTAGTGAAAAGATTCCCTTTCTTGAATTAGCACCATGAGGAGGAGTTACCCAAAAACTAAGGAGTGGAGCCATGAAGAGCACATGGAGGAACACTAATTAATAAAGGGGGTTACAAAAGAATCAAGGAGGTCAAAATAGGTGAGAGAGTGCATCCAATAGGGTCATAAATATCATGGAAGCACAAAAATAGGATCATTAATGCATGGTGTAAGAGTGGAAGCTAGAAAATAGATTACAGCCCTAAAAACTAGGAAAAGGGCTCATAAATGACCATAAACACATAAATGTGAGGGAATGTTTTCACAAGGAGGGTTCCCTAGGAAAGGGGGGCCCACTAAGGTGTTCACAATATGAAAAACTATCTCCATAGTATATAATTATTGAGAATATGGTCCGTTGTACAAGGTTTGGGTGACAAACATTATTAATCTCATCAAGGTGAACATATAAATTGGGATGGACAAAGTTAAGTCAACAATAAGTTATAAGGTGCTAGGGATTTCCCCATTGCCCCTGACTTTGTGGAATCCATGGTCCCCCATACTCGTTTAGTTTCCTTTATTGAGCCATTTGTTTATTTAATCAGTCATTAACAACATTCAAAGATAGCAGAGATTCTAGTAATAAAATTAACATTAATAATAGCGCCAAAGTACAAAGTCATGTTATCAAACATTAATAATAATTCCTTAATTAAATTAATCATGAAAAAGAGTGAAATTTCACAATCATATAAAATATCATAAGTCCATAATGCAAGAGAATGTAAGCCACATGAATGATCATAAGTCTAGGGCTTAACAACTGGGGTATTACATCTCCCTCCCCCTTAAACAATGAATCGTCCTCAATGCATATTACATACATGCTGCAAAATTTCAAAATAGATGAGGGTATTCTTCCCTCATGGTATCCTCAAGCTCCCAAGTGGCATCCTCAGGACTGTAATGGGTCCATTGGACCTTTAACTTCCTCATTTCTCGATTCCGAAGCAACTTGACCTTGCTGCCCAAAATGGCAACAGGTTGTACCAAAAAATACCCTCCTGGTACCACCAAGATCATAATCCATTCAATCACATGATTAGTACCATGTTCATACATATACATATACATATACATATATATCAATAAAGAAAAAAAACACTCTAATTACCTGGATCACATTCCAATCAATTACATGGTTAGTATCAGGTATATACATTTTCAATAAAGACACATGAAACACATTATGTTCTCTAATTCAAGCAGGTAGGGCTATCTCATAAGCAACAGGTCCTATATTAGCTAAGACCTCAAAAGGTCCATAATATCTTGCAGCTAGCTGGAGCATTTTCCCAAGTTTAAGGAACTCTTCTTGGGTCTAACTTTCAAAAACACATGATCCCCAACTTGAAACTATTTGGTGATCCTGTTATGATCTGCATAACTTTTCTACTTGTCTTAAGCTACCTTTAGATTATGCTATATCTTAACCATTTGATCCTCCATATCCTTTAATAATTATGGTCCAACAATGACTCTATTCGTTGGGTTATCCCAACTGATGGGAGTATTACACTTCCTTCCATACATGGCCTCGAAAGGACTCATCTACAAAGAGGAGTGATATCTATTATTATAAGCAAATCCCACTAAGTGTAAGTAATCTTCCCACTTAGATGGTTGATCCATCACATACATGCTTAACATATCTTCAATTAATTGGTTAACTCTTTTCATTAGAGGAAATTTCAACTCAAAACGAGCCTCCTAAGGAAAATAATAAAATAATAAATAATATTTATTAATTTTTGAGGAAGAAAAGAAAAAAACTACTTTTTTTGTTCATATTTTTCGACATATCTCCCTTTGTTTTTACTCAAATTTCGATCAAGAGAGCTCGTTGGATGCAGAATTAAATTACGCATCCAACAAGTACCCACTCTGCATACTTTTGATGGACCCCGCTACCCCAAAAACAAGAAATACTTGAAAAAATGTGATGATGAAATTTTTGGGGTAGAAAGGTTCGTCAAAAGTATGCAGAGTGGGTATTCGTTGGATGCGTAATTTAATTTTGCATCCAACGAGCTCTTCCGATCGAAATATGAGTAAAAGCATATGGAGATATGTCAAAAATATGAAGAAAAAAAGTAGGCATTTTTATGATACCTATCCCCTAATTTATATTAAAAAATTGTTTAAGACATATATGGTATTTCAAATTTAAAGCAATTTCATTGGCTAACACATGATGACATGGAATTTGAATTAGGTTTGTGTTGAGGCCTGAAAATTCGCAGGCGACAACAGTAAGGGATTCTCCCCAATCAGTGTTCCCAATTAGCCCGCTGACTGTTTGGTATAGGGAATCCGTCCGGTTTACGGTCTGGCTACCGTAGGTCAAGTAACAAATAGAGGCTGTACCGGTTGCGGCCCGGTCCACCGAGTTTTTGTATTTTGACTTAATCAATGATATGCACGTGCCTAATTAAATGCAGGGTGATCCAGATGCAAGGAGCGGTCACAAAGTGATGCGCAGGTTCTTACCTCTCGTCTTAAGCCCACAAACAACTAAACCAGATAATCACAGAAATAAACTAACTACCTAAACTATCCCTAGGGAGCGAGGCTATCATCTTACATGAGCAATATAAGATCACATACGGTCAGAAAAATCACAGATAGCTGATACTTTCCTCACAGCACATGAAAACTACAAATATTCAAATAACCAGTTAGCCGATCATTCTATAACAACAATTATTGCTCTTGGTGAAAATGCACCCCAGAAAAGACTGCAGAATAGTTAACAAGAACTTAGGTTCAAACATCAAATATCCTTACAACACATGAAATACAGCTGAAAACGAGACAGTTCCTCTTCGACATTATTCATTAAATGGCATTGGTACATTTCACTTCTTTGCTCTTTCCAGCAGACAAAATTGCAGTTCACTTCGCAAAACGAAATAGTTCCTTTTACCAGTCAACAATTACAAAATTTTCTAAGGGAAAAAGCCCTCCTTTCAGCGGGCTTCCCATTATTTAAACTACAACTGATGTCCTCTGGGTTCCCTCAACGCGTGACCTTTCAGTGCCCTTGACGATTCCGTTTCTCTTCTAGTCGTTGCGTTTTTTCAATCATTTCAACAAGTGTTTTACCCTCTGACAGTACCTGCTGAAAACGCCTCATCGGCGCCTCGGTCATCAGCTTGGGTTGTCCTTTTCCTCATCGTAGGCCACTCTAGCGATCCATGTAACTCTCCCTGCATACAATTTAAGCGCATTATCCACTACTTGAGATATTGAGCATCAAAACCTTGTAACTATGATGAAAGATCCACAAAGAAACTGGCCTGGCTCTACGGGCGACAACTTCACGGTAAAATGAATCGGCGGTCGGGTGGTTCCTGGATCGGATGAGATAAGGTTCTTACACCGGATGGGAGAATACTCCAGGAGCCGCAACGGCGGAGGAGATAAGAAGAGGGGAAGTGGACACACGGGCATCGTAGGCAATCGGGCGACGGAGAGAAGTGGATCGGACGACAGACTGCTCTGCCACCCGCAACGGCGGACGGGACGCAAGCTACAAACAGGCGACGGAGGCTAAATAAGGCGAAGTTCGGGTGTCAGGTGAAACTCACGTCGGGACCTGACTTTATCTCCCCAGCCGCAACGTCGGGTGAACCGGAACTCTGGGGCAAGCGATTCACAACACGAATCGGGCGTCGGAGAGAAGCATATCGGATGGAGACTTTTGTATAAGAGCCGCAACGGCGGGTGAGATAAGACTCCATTTCTTCCAAAAGAGGCCCGATCCAAAGGGAAGAACTAACAGCGCTAAGGCTCAAATGAGGCCAAAGAACCAAAATCTCGCTAAGGCAAACTTCCGCACTCTAAAGGGCGTTAAAAAATGATTCACACGACTCACATTGAACTGAACAGAACAGGAAAACAAGACGGACGTTCAACTTTAAAGCAAAGATACCCAAAGATGTCAAAAATTCAACAGTAGAGTCAAGTAAATCAAGATAAGGAGGGGTCCCAGAGTTTAGGTGCAGAGCTAAAGTCGGGGGAAAGGTTGCAGCAGCAACAACTGGCGATTTCCTGGTGAACCTAGATCTCTGGGTGGTTTCTTCCTTGAAAAGCAGACTGTCCAACAACACATGCGCCCCTTGAACTCCTCCAGCGAGATAGATTTCTCAATAACAGAAGTGCGTACCTTGATCATTGATACCAGTCCAATTTGGGTGATGAAATTCAAGATTCTAGAGTCCGGATAACTCTGCTGAGGCCAAAAAATGAGTTCATTATTAATTTTTCCTCAGGTAGCTGGTAACATTGGACACCACTGGATTGTAGCAGGTGATGAATAGAAACGTTCCTTTGTTCCTCATTCCCATGCCGCCTTAGCAACTTTGTGCTTTTCGGGTTTTATCCTTTTTTAATGAGAGTCTTCATGTATGCCTTTCTTACTGAATTTTCATTCAGGATCCTCTATCCCATAGTGCCCTTTCATGTGAGTGACGTGCTTAAGGTTTCAGCTCACGGACGGAGAGGATCATTGGCAAATTAGTACTTTATGATCTGGATTTAGCTTTGGAGGATGATGCTTTTATAGGAATTCTGACTCTTAGCTACCTTTAGGAATTTATTTCCCGGCAAGGGAGCATTTAGATTTAACACCCTGTTCATCTTGCTATTCTCCAGGGGTCCTCTGTCATCGCCCTTTAGATTTTAAGTGTAAAGTGCGCAGAGCTTCAGCATAGTATTCTAGACTTTTGAGTTTGATTGACCTTACAAGAGCTTAAGTAGGACCTCAATGCACACAAAGATTTCGAGAAACTAGTTAGTGGAAGGAATTCACATGGAAAACCACAGTCTAACTATTCAACAAATGTTTACCATTTCCAGAAGTGCGAAGTTTGCCACATAACCACGAGTTAACCATCTTTATTGAAAACAAAGGCTTGCTTAAAACAAATGAAAATATAACTCACACAGTTTATTTATGTACAAGTCAGAACGCTCAAAAACAATCTTAAGAAAAATAAGGTTTGAGAACCAGACCATTTACTGGCAGGTTCTCCTCCCATCCCTATAAATCTTGTAACATATAGGTAGCAGGGCCAAGTTTAGCGGTGATTTGAAATGGGCCCACCCATAACTGTTGGAACTTAGTGTGCTTCCCTTTCTCGTCGTGGGGATGATCCCATTTGAGGACCAGGTCTCCTACTTCTAAATCCTTCTTGCCAGCTTTGTGCTTGTCAAAACATCTCTTCACTACCTCCTTCTGTTGTTGGAAACGTTCTCTAGCTTTGGATCTGGCCTCTTCCGCTTTCAGAAGATTGTATATTCTGACTTGGAGAACTTCATCATCCGATCCCCTAGACTCTTGAGATAGTATGGAATACGGGAGCAGGATGTTGGGGGGAAGAATGGCTTCCTTTCCGTACACAAGGGTGAAGGGCGATGCTCCCATGGCGGACTTAGGGGTAAATCTATCAGCCCACAGGGAATTGGGTAAGGCTGAGTGCCAACTTCGCTGGTTTTCTATGACGGTCTTCTTAAGGATTCTGATGAGGTTTTTATTTGATGATTCAGCCAAGCCATTTCCTTGTGGATAATAGTTAGCAGAATAGTGCAATTTTATTCCTTTCTCATGAGCAAATGCAGTAATCTTAATGGATGAAAAGTACTTAGCATTATAAAAAACTAATGAACTTGGAACCCCAAACCTGGTCATGATGTGGTCTTGTAGAAAATTGATAACTTCGTCTTCGTTTACTTTGCGTAAGGGGACCGCTTCAACCCATCGGGTGAAATAATCAGTTGCAGTAAGAATATACTTGTGTAGCAAGGAGGAATTTGGCTTTATTTCTCCGATGATGTCTATTCCCCATTGCTCGAAAGGCTCTGTGATCATTACAGGCTTTAGAGGTGCTGCTGCTCTAGGTAGTCTTCCACCGCATCTTTGACAAGTATCACATTTTCTGACGTGCGCATGGGCATCTCTGAAGAGCGTTGGCCAATAGTATCTGGACCTAAGGATTTTATGGGCTGTAGTGTCTCCTGAATAATGTCCACCGGCCGGTCCATCATGCAATTCAGACATTACTTTCTCAGCGTCTGCTTTTTCTAAACATCTTAGAAGGATCCCATCATAATTTCTTCTGAATAGTATGCCTTCTACGAGTTGGTAGGAAGCTGACTTTAGACGCAAAGCTCTTCTCTGTTTGGAACTCCAATGTTCAGGCAATACCCCTGACTGCAGGTAATGTACAAGATCTCTATACCAAGATTCGGGAGTCGTGAATAAAGGACAAACATCCATTATATGCAATTCAGCTTCATAATCCCATGCTTGTTCTTCGCTATTACTACTCCCAGCCATCAGCTTGCATAACCCCTGACCCTTCACTATAGTGGCTGGTTTGAATTCCAAATCGTATTCTTGTAGGGCTGTTACCCAGTTGCCCCTTCTTTCTCCCAATTCTTTTTGAATGAGAAGGGATCTTACGGCTGGGTAAGGGACTATTACCTTGGTCCGATTCTTTAGTATATAAGGTCTGAATTGTTTGATTGCTTTAAATACTGCGTATGCCTGTTTGTCAATGGCTGGGTAATTTAACTCAGCCCCCTGTAGCCCAGTGCTCATGAAAGAGATTGGGAATTCATCACCCCCATCTTCCCTTTGCGTAAGTACGACTGCCAATGAATCATCGGACGCAAAAGTGTACATAATGAAGTCTTTGTCCAAATCTGGACTTTTAAGAGAGGGTGCATGTGCAACATCGGTCTTGATTTTGCTAAAAGCATTCTTTTCAGTCTCAGTCCATTTAAACTGTGCATTTTTCTTGACCATCTGCTGCAACGGTTTGACGGTTTGGGCAAAATCAGGTACGAATCTTCTTACAAAATTAATTGTCCCCATGAAGGACTGCATTCCCTTCTTATTATGAGGCATGGGGATTTGTTCGATGGCCTTAACCCTTTCTGGGTCTATAGAGATACCTTCTTTAGACACTATATGCCCCAGTAACTTGCCTTCCGTGACAGCGAACACGCATTTTTTTGGATTGAGGGAAATGCCATACTTTCTGCAGCGTTCAAAGATTTGCTTTAAATGGAATGCATGCTCCCCTCTTTTCTTCGAAAATATAGTGATGTCATCAAGGTAGACCACCACACTTCGCCCAATCAGTCTGCGAAAAGCGATGTCCATAGCTCTCTGAAATGTCGCGCCAGCATTAATCAGCCCAAAGGGCATTCTTCTATATGCGAACGTTCCCCATTTAGTTCTGAATGTCATCTTCAATCTATCTTCCTCGGCTACTAACACTTGATTGTAGCCAGAGAAACCATCCAACAATGAAAACATCTCAGATCCGGCAACCATTTGTAGCAGTTGCTCCATGGGAGGTACCGGGTAATTGTCTTTGTTTGAGGCGCGGTTTAGATTTCTGAAATCTACGCACAGCCTGATCTCTCCCGATTTTTTCCTGACAGGCACCAGGTTTGATACCCATTCCGAATGCCTTACCCTAAAGATAATCCTAGCGTCCAGCAATTTTTTTGCCTCGCTTTGAATTAGCGGCTCCAGATTTGGATGCATTTTCCTCAACGGCTGTTGATATGGCTTGACGCCTGCTTTAATAGGAATGATGTGTTTGATAATGCTAGTATCGTAGGTCTTTAAATCTACGTATGTCCATGCAACGACGTCTTTGTACTGTTTAAACAAACTGAGGAACTTGTCTCTTTCTGTTGGTGAACAGCACTTGCCAAGGTTCACGAACTTGGGCTCTGTCTCGGTCCCTAAATTTATCAACTCGAACTGTAAAGTTGAGCTGTGTGTCTTAACGTTAGCTGGTCTCCTAAATTTCTCATTCAAGTCAAAAATTTTCTCCAGCGTCCTGACACCTTTGGGAATGAAATTATTATATTTCATTTCAGCCTGGTGTTCCTCATCGTCTATGATAGCTCCTTTAAAAGTCTCATCATTTGTCAAGCATTCGATTATCTGCTGATCATCGTCAAATACCCGCAGGTTAGTGATCATGTCCGGCACGGAGGGCCTGGAAATTAATTCAATAGAGCACTTATTATTAGTGGGAACTAGCCTGGCAGCTGATGTGGCTAAAAGATCAGCAGTTGCATTTTTTATTCTTGGAATTGAAACAATATTAAATGCATGAAAACATTTAAGCAATTCCCATACCTCGTTTTGATAAGCTTTCAAATGAGGGGAAACACAGTGTATTTGATTTTTTATTTGTTTCACAACTATTTCTGAGTCCCCAAAAACTTTTAAATTACTAACCTTCAACTCAATTGCTTTTTTGAGTCCCTGCAACAGTGCTTCATACTCGGCTTTATTGTTAGTACATTCAAACTCCAATCTACAGGACAGGAAGTATTTATTTTTTTGTGGATCAATAAGGACGCAGCCGGCCCCTGATCCTTCTAATGTTTTTGAGCCGTCAAAATATAACGTCCAACAACCATTGTCTAATGAAAATGAATCTACTCCTACAGCTAAATCTACTATTTTATAGTCAAGCTCATCAGCCTGAGAAAAACGAAGGAGATCAGGCTGGGTATTAGATGTGCTTCTAGCCTCTTCTGCTTGAGAATTCCCTGGTTCTAGTTCCAGAAAGTAGTTTCCCAGCACAGATTCAACTGGCACGTTCTTCTCATCCAATTGAGTGATGTTATACTTCATGTAAGTTTCTCTTAAAACTTTAATCTGATTGGGATTGCCTTTGTATGGCAACCAAAGATGTGACCAATCCGAGGCAAAGTACCCATTTAATTTGGCCGACCAATCTCTACTCAGGACCAGGCCGTAAGCATCTGGTATATCAGCCACTACAATGTTAATAACTTGGCATACTCTGTTATCAG
>LPNX010636270.1:3089-23089 GCA_001517045.1 Pseudotsuga menziesii
AATACGAGAAGAGCTGAAAAGATCTTTCGAGTGAGCCGAAGACACCAAAATCTTGTCCTTGAGAATCGAAGATTGCATTCTCAACAAACTCTTAACTTTAAAGTACTTCTAAGTTCTCTGTAGGGGAAGTGTCATGTGGCCTCCTCAATGTACAATACTCTTTCATGCAATCATCTTTTGAAATTTGGCACATACTATACTCTCACAATATTTTTTAAAAAAAAAATTTCAGCAGCCGTCGCTTAAGCGACGCTTTCAAACTGTCGCTTTTCCGACGGCTTTTGAGATATCCGTCGCAAATCCGACACTTGTAACTGTCGCTTTTCCGACGGCGTTTGTAGATGTCCGTCGCAAATCCGACACTTGTAACTGTCGCTTTTCCGACGGTGTTTGAGATATCCGTCGCAAATCCGACACTTGTAATTGTCGCTTTTCCGACGGCATTTGTATATATCCGTCGCAAATTCGACGGTTCTTGCTGTCGTTTTTTCTAAAAAACTTTCACCACTGTCGAGGATATTCCGTCGCTTGAGCGACGGTTACTTAGGTGTCGCTTAAGTGACGGTTATTTAGGTGTCGGAAAAGCGACGACAAGTTTCCGACGCTTAAGAAAAAATCAAAGTGTCGTACATGCGACAGGGAAGTGTCGAAAATCCGACATGACGGCCGTCGGATTTTTGGTCAAAATGTAGTAGTGTTTTAAAACCATGTGCAAAGCATGTGCACATGGTTTTAAAACCATGCACATGGTTTATGGTTTTAAAATCATGTGCAAGGCCAACATTTATTATTATTTTGTTAAGTAAAAACATTACAACATCTCCCCCATATTGTGTCTTTTTTCTCACCCATATTTTTTTACGGATAATTAAAATTTTACTTTTTTATTGTTTTGTTAGGTAAGAAGATTACAACATCTCCCCCATATTAGGTTTTTTTTCTGACCGACATTTATTTTGGCCTATAATTAAAAAAATTATTTTTTATTAATAAAAATAACGTTACGTAACGTTACATAACATTATGTAAAAATAACGTTACGTAACATTACATAACGTTACAAGATCTCCCCCATATTGGGTTGTAGAGCGCCTCTTGGCGCAAAAAACAATTTTTTTAATTATAGGCCAAAATAAATGTCCGTCAGAAAAAAAACCTAATATGGGGGAGATGTTGTAATCTTCCTACCTAACAAAACAATAAGAAAGTAAAAATTTAATTATCTGTAAAAAAATATGGGTGAGAAAAAAGACACAATATGGGGGAGATGTTGTAATGTTTTTACTTAACAAAATAATAAAAAATGTTGGCTTTGCACATGATTTTAAAACCATAAACCATGTGCATGGTTTTAAAACCACGTGCACATGGTTTGCACATGGTTTTTATGCACATGGTTTTAAAACCATGCACATTATTTATGGTTTTAAAACCATGTGCAAGGCCCTCCTCCTAAACCATGTACAATAAAAGGATGGGTTGTTTAGGAGGCCTTGCACATGGTTTTAAAACCATGTGCAATCATTTTATTGTACATGGTTTAGGAGGGCCTTACAAATGGTTTTAAGACCATGTGCAAGGCCTCCTAAACAACCCATGGTTGTAGGAGGGCCTTGCATATGGTTTTAAGACCATGTATGGGGAAATGTTGTAGTGTTAGTTCATAACAAAATAAAAAATAATAAAAAATATTATATGTCGGCAATAAATAATAAAATATTAATAATAAAATATTATATGTGGACCTTAAATAAAAAGATGTGTCTTTTGGTTTGAATCAAATCAATGGATACCTACGAAGAGATTTGATCCCTCTTGACGCTTGATAGAGCCTAGGATTTGGATCTACGCTGGTATATTTTCAGTAACAAAAAATATTAAAAAGTCTATATAGTTTCTCAGGGGGATTTTTCCAAATTCTTAAGTTACTTACATTTAACATTTATTTTTCAGAGACTTAAAATATAAATCTTAAAACATTTAAAGTATTTATAAATTTAATTATAAAATATTAAATGATTATAGTAATAAAAGTAAAAATAAAATAATAAAACAAATTTCTAATAAAATATTCCAAAAAATATTATGCTAACAAAAATCTAATACTAATATATTCCAAAAAACATCATAATAACAAATATCTAATATTATTGTAACTAGTTACTAAATCTTATATTTATATTATAAAATAAACTTAATATAAAAATTAATCTTTATATTTAGACTAAAATATGAAACACAATATATATTATAAATTTTAAACCTTTAAACTTTGAAAATGTAAAATTAAAATTAAACAAACTATGCAATTATACAATAAGACAAAAATAAAATTAAAACAATAAAATTTAAATAATTAAATAAAAATAAAACAATAAAATTTAAATAATTCTTATATGCCAAAAATATGTGTAAATTTAGTATATTAGTATTGTGTAAAATATTTAATCAATTTCCATATTTTCTTGTAAGAAAGTCCAAGAAAACCAAATTATGCTACTACATCCCATCAACTTCCATAAGCTTCATGCCCAGCCATAGCAGATGCCCAGAACATGTATTTCAGTTTCTCCATCATAGAATTTACCGCAGAGAGGGGGCGCCCTTGTCATGGGCACTGTGAGGCCAGCCTGACAGGATTATGGGGAAGGAATTGAGGGCTTCCAGACACACACAACATACAGTAACCTGTCAGATTCGACGAGTAATCATATGGATATATGAGAGCTGAAATACTGGTGCAGATGCTGCTGCTGTGGGAGATTGAGGTCCCTGTTTTTTCTTAGCTACAGAGTGTTTAAGAATCCTAAAACAAAGCTGCTACTTTCTCAATCAATTCATTCTTATATTTTCTCATAAATCAGTTTGCAGGTACTAATAAAACATTTGCTGCATTTTTTTTTGAGAAACAACGATGTTTTCTATATACAACCAAGGATCAAAGGTTATATTTGGTATCAAGTTCTCTATATGATAGAGTATCTGTGAAGGATAAGTTGTCTCAAATATACACCAACTTTATACAGGTATATTCTTAATGGAAAACTATCATGAAACAATATTGTAGATTTCATTATATTATTAACAATTTAAATATATAAATATACATTCCATCATATCAACATTATTCATTAATACTCTTAAAAGTTACATTTCATGGAATTTATGAACGTTGTTAGCAGTTGACATGCATAAACTACATACACATTTCACATTAATACTCTTAAAAGTTACATTTCATGGAATTTATGAACGTTGTTAGCAGTTGACATGCATAAACTACATACACATTTCAAGGGAATTCATAGAGGTTGTTAGCCGTTCACATGCATGAGCTACATACACATTTCATGCAATTCATGAAGGTTGAACTAGTAGTTCACATCCATAAGTTACATACACATTTCAGGGAAATCATGAATAGTTCACATCCATAATCCACATAATTAGTATGGTTCATAATTATTATTCTCAAACCTTGAAATTTAAACAGAATTCATGAATATTTTTAGTAGTTCACATCCCTAAGTATGGCTCGTAGTTATCATCCAGGAACACATTGAAAGTGGAAACTGGAAACTAATAGAACAAAGAGAAAGAGATTAATCTTGAGTAGCATATGGAATTCTGAGGAGCATTTAATGTGGCAAGCAATATTTAGCATGCTGTAGAGCATTTAATGTGGCTGGAGATGATCACTATAGAGGTCTCTGACAAGATTACGAGGAAGGAATTAAAGGCTGCCAGACACATGCAGCATACAGTAAGCTGTGAGATTCTACCAGTAATCATAAATCAAAATGAAAATGCTGCTCAAGGCATAGTTGCTGAATCCTGGTGCAAATGCTGCTGCTGCTTTGGTCACTTCCCCTAGGAGATTGAAGTCCCTATTTTTTTCTTAGCTACACTCTGCTTAAGAATCCCAAGCTTGCTTGAGAATCCCAAACAAAGCTGCTACTATCTCAATTAATTCATTCTTATATTTTCTCAGAAATCCGTTTGCATACATCTAATAAAACATTTGATGCATTTTTCTGAGAAACAATGATGTATTCTATATACAACCAAGGATCAAAGGTTATATTTGGTATCAAGCTCTCTATATGATAGAGTATCTCTGAAGGATAAGTTGTCTCAAATATACATCAACTTTATACAGGTATATTCTTAATAGAAAACTATCAAGTTATGATACAAACAATACTGTAGATTTCATTATATTATTAACATTTTAAAAATATAAATATAAATCTATCATGTCTTTTGTAAAGAATTCCTTTATGAAAATGATGATCCACATTATCCATTAATACTATTAGAACTTAGATTTCAGGGAATTTATGAACGTTGTTAGCAGTTGACATCCATAAACTACATACACATTTTAAGATAATTCATAAAGGTTGTTAGTAGTTCACATCCATGACCTACATACACATTTCGGAATTCATGAAAGTTGAGCTAGCAGTTCACATCCATAAGTTACATATACATTTCAGGGAAATCAGGAAATCATGAGTAGTTCACATCCATAAACTACATAAGTATGGTTCATTATTATTATTATTATTATTATTATTATTATTATAAATTCATGAAGATTGCTAGTAGTTCACATCCGTAAGTATGGCTCGTAGTTATTATCATCCACAAACACATTGAAATTAGAAACTGAAAACTAATAGAACAAAGGGAGGGAGATTAATTACCTTAATTTTATTGAGGAGCATATAGCCTGAACAATCCCATTGCGACGCAACTTCTCTTTTGAGAAATCCATTTGTGATGGCTAATTGAGGATTTGTTCAGTTTTTGATTCAGTATAAGACTTATGTTAATAAAATAACTTATTAGTTTTATTATGGAAGGTATGATATAATATTAATAGTAAAGTTTATTTCAAAATTAATAAGTGGGCAATTTCAACATACCTTAGTTTTTGGAGTCAAACAAAAGTTCACCTTGATATACTCTTAAAATTTGAATCCAACTTGGTTTCTACTACATAATCAAATTAACTAAGGATCCCACCCACTCCTAAGGGGAACTGAATTGGGGCATTTTAAATAGCTTAATAATGTTTATATTCAATATAATTTAAAATAATAATATAAAATAATAATTCAAAATAAATAATATAAAATAATAATTATAAATTAAAATTTTTTTGTGAATGAATTTATTTTTTATGTAGCCGAGCACCGACCTTAACACATGTTTAACCATTAAATTGGTCTAAATAATTTTTAATATAATACTTTAGGGTTATTATATTTTTTTGGGACATTTACTGAATAGGACAATGAGGAGGATAACACTTGATCCCACAACTATTAGGGCTACATCCAATTGACATCAAAATAAATTATTTTGTACTAAATATTGTTTTTTTTAATTGTGTAAAAGATTTGTCAACAAATGTTAGTAAATATACTAATTTTAAGTGGCTTGTATGTATATAGAATTAAAAGTAAATTATGAAACATCCAATATAATTTATAGTAAATTATGAAACATTTACCAAATTAATGTTACATGTAAAGTGAGTTATTTAGTGGGAAAACTCAACTTTTTTGGTTGGTTTAGAGATCATGACGAGTACTATTGTTGGAACCCACATTTATATCACAGAGCTATAGCACTTGACAATCTCTTGTATGTAAGACCTTGGAAACCCTTATCTCTATAAACCACCAGTGCAAATACTTCATTTTGTCATATTGGTTAGTTCAAAAACTTGTTTCTCTATGGGCAACCAAGCGGAATTCCTACATCTTTGCATCTATCAGGAATTTGGGAATTCAATCGGCATATTGATATTTTGGGGAGACCCAAAAACCCTTATTTGTGACATACCTCAAAAGTATCCTTGCATTGTGTTTGCATTGTGTTGATTCTTTTGATATATATCTTTCACAACCTTTTTTGGGTGGCCCTAGAAGCTCAAAATCCCTTATTTGTGACCTACCTCAAAATAATCCTTGCATCATGATGATCATATATATATATATAAACCTTTTCTTCGGTGGTCCTCGAAGCCCTTGTTTATGACCTAGCTCAAATGAATCCCTACATCAAGATGATCGTTTTGATATATTATCTCTCACAACCCTTTTTTGGTGGAATTGACCCTTATTCCTTTGTTGTTCATATTTTCAAGCTTTCATGGTAAACACCCACAATCAATCCAACATAGATAATTCCAACCAATGTCTACCCCAACCAAATCCACCTCTTGACCTTCAATCATTGTCCTCCTTATGCATGTCAATAGGTCATGAGTTAGACGATATCACCCTCAAAGAGATTGACAACACCAACACCCTAACTAACCATGACCATTTTCTGGCTATTATTACCTAATGTCATGCCCCCATTCATCAATTTAACCAACTAAGGGGATATTTAAGAATGTCAAGCCTCTAAATTCCACACCATCGGCATATTATGAGATTCATAATTTATTAAATTCTATCCACACACCCACACAAGCATATACAACATATTCAACACATGAATATGATAAAATCATTGCACATTCAATTACAAAGAGGATACTTATGTTTAAAAATAGAATATCAATGTAAGTGATTGTGGGTGCCTGTAAGAAGCTGCTACCCAATTATGATGCAATGGGGATGTGCGAGCAAGAAAAAAACATAAACGCACATGCACACTTGGATGCGCTCACGCGTTCCTATTTCGGCTATGCCGAACCTCTATGTCGGCTTACCAATGTGGACATTAGGAGCACGTACGCTCCTCTAGGAACATGCACGAGTGTCCAGACGTGCACACGTGTTTAGTGCGTACACGTTAAACATACGTGCACGTCCCTGTGTTTTTATAAAAAAACTGACAGCAAATAATTCATTTCCACTCACAAACCTGTGTGCACACGCACAGTTGGAGTTGCCCAAGATCCCAAAGCAAGCGTCCAAGCACCCCAAAATGACACCCACAACCATTGGAATAAGGTAGGTGGATTACTATTTGCATTTTGTTGTTTTTTTGTTTTTTTTAATGTTTTTCATTATTTCTCAAATAAAATCTAAAATTAAAAAAAATTGCAAATGAATTGAAATCGGATAAATTTGATATTGCAGATACATTACCTATACCATAATGAAAAATACCAATTAACCATCCCAACAAATAAGTAAAACGAACCAAATATAGGAACCAATAAACCATGAATTAAATGAAGAACTTGATGGTGAACCAGTAGAAAACCCTGAAGATGAATTACACAGGGATTTAAACTAGTTAAGGATATTGGGTGATGAATTGAAGAACACTAGGAGACCCTCTCGGGTTTCCCTCACCACATCAATACAAAACATAATCGAGTCTATCAACATTTCCCACAGTGAGATAACCAATATAGGGCTCGAATGAGAGAACATTATGCCACTGGTATATCCAAAGAAGCCATAAAAGACCTGAATATCAAAAAATCCCAAATATGGAGAAAATTTATAGATATGATAATAGGACATCCTCCAGATGTGAGGACGAGGTGAGTTTGCATGGAATGGTGTAATTAACAGCCATGGAGAGAAACCTGGAGGAAGAGATGGTTCATGGTTTTTGACAAGCCTCCATGCCACAATGCCTCCATGCAACAATGTCAAGGTCCCACAATATTTTCTCAGGAAACTGTGGGCAGAGTTTGTGTTAGGGTTCCATGTGAACTACTTTGAAATCATCAATTTCCATGGCATCGGTCTTGTCTCAGCCCAAGATCGAGCTCATGCCCATCGAAACCCACTCAGAGGACCTCCTGCACCTAAGAGAGATCCAAACATGTTTCCTCAACCCCCTAGGTTAGGTAGCGGGCTAGATAAGATCCATGAGTCCATTACACGTGCCACATGACACCTTCTCAGGCATACCACATTTATGGCTATGTCCTCACAGAGAAAGCAGGACCACCCCGAGAGACACACTTCTGCATGGTCTACTGGTGGTGGGAGAGGGAGAGCAGCTACAAGTGGTAGTGAGGATGATCCATCCAGCTTGATGGGACCAATACCACATCATTGTTCTCACTATGCGCATCCATGCCATGTTCCCATGCAGGAGCATGCCATAGAGAGCTACCTACAATAGGTTAGTTATTGTTTTATTTAATGTGTGAGTATTGATTATACATAATGCCATCTCATAATTTCTAATAAATTTAACTTAGAATTAGATGTTGATGACTTGATTTGTTTTAATGTACAAATATTCAGTGTTGAGTCTCCAACACCCAGGTGGGAGGACGTTGGTTCCTTCAACCTAGATGGATCCATGGCAGCTGCAGAGGACATTGCGACACCATACACACAGGTAGTTTTCTTTCAGTAATTAAATGTCACATTAGTAGTTAATATTATTGTCCAATGTATTTAATATTTAGTAATTGAATCTAAATATTTTTGTGTTTTCATAGGTGTCTGCAGGAGTGAGTGACCAGCCATCCCCTTCGGGGATAAGTAGATCCCCTCGTGTGCAGGTATCGTATAATAAAGTATAAATTTAATTTCAGTTTTGATGGATTAGATTTGTATACTTATATATTTTATGTACTAATATACGAGGCCATGAATAGGTATGCAGGTCCGAGCACATATGCACGTAGGTGTCACTATGTCTCCATTGATTGCCTTTTTCCCAGCATATATGCCAGGTGTAGCCCTTGGCATACATGTCCCTTTCCCTGAATCCCTCCCCACCCCATTCCATCCATACCATTCCTCCCATCCACCCCCACACTTCCATCCAGCTCCCCCTTCTTCATAACATCCCTCACTCACTCCCCCCCGCCCCACCCATCCACCCCCTCCCTTGCAATTTCTCACGTTTCCACCCTCCCCCCTCTGACCATGATACACCATCCATCCACATTCACCCATACCTCACCCCACCCTAGGCCTCAACCCCCTCTCCCATATTCCCCAACCACCCTCGTTTCCCCTTCCAGGGTGGTCCATTCCATTCTATAGCCAGTTGGGGTTTATCGCCCTACATCACCACTTCACCCACTCCATTCCATGCCCTCTCTCACCATGCCCCCTATTTTTGTACCCAACATCGATGTGGCTACATCCTCTGCTATGCCATCCACCCTAGAGAGACTTGGATCATGGAGGAGGGAAAACCCCTCACCACTTACAGTCTCATCTGAGGTGAGATATTTAAGATTTGAAAACTTAATTTTTATTTGTAAATTATGTTTTATACTTGTATAATTACCTGTAGGAGTTAACATTTGATTGTTGTTGTTTCAGAGCCCAAGGGGAGGTGGTTGAAGCGGCAAGAAGGACCGAGCTTCCTCTAGCTCGAAGAAGAGGAAGATCAATTTTGGAGGTGCACCTAGGAGCTATGAGGGTGGGAAAGAGGATTGAGAGACCCTCCTATGTGCACTCGTCATGATGTGGCATTTTGGCATGAGTTTCCATATTTTGTATAGGGAACGAGTTGCCATTGTATATACATTGGGAATGATGTTCCATTTTTCACTACTACTGTATATGATTGGAAATTTTTGTATGTAAATATATAATTTTTCACTTCTTTATATTACTTTTCATTTGATTACATATTTGCATACATTATGTCGAATGCAGTAGTATATTGCGGTTGATGCGCTTGCAATACTTATAATTGACGAAGCAATAAAGTCTGTATGTTCACAATAACATGCATAAAAAAGTTTAACACTGTAGGTTAGTTAACAATAACAATGATAATTTCAAATACCAGATACCTGATCTTGTAAATCATAGTGCAAATAATTTTTCAATCTAGCAAATTTTCCCATGAAGTATTCCTCTTGCTACCAAATAATTTTATCGAGATCTTTTTCTAGTTTTCCAAGCCTCCCTTCACCCCTCAACCCTTCCATTTGTTGTCTCAGCTTGTCATACCTATTTTTGGCCTTGTTATTGTAGACCTAAACCCTAAGTACGTAGACCTAACTAGACACCTAACCTAAAACCCCTTCTCTAGCCTTAGCATCCCTCGTAGGACTCTACAAGTCAAGCTCTTTGAAACCCTAGCTACCAACAACTCCTAGATAAGAATCAATTCTAACTATATTTGGTCACTCATTCCATGAGTGTGTAAAATTTTTTCCTTCTCTATCCTCCATAACAATCACACCAACTAACCTTAGGGTTTCTCAAATTCCACAATCCCTAGCCTTCTTCTCTCACAAAAGCTACAAAGTTAAATACTTTCTTTTCTCTTTAAGGTGAATTTCATGAAGAATCACATCTAGACCTTTGTTGAACCCTAAATCCTATTAAATCCAAACTCCTATTGAACCAACATACTAACACCTAACCTCTCCCTCCTCAATGTTACCTTCCTTTGTGATAGATACATAGTCCTAGAGGACTGTGTATATCATTAACATTTCCATCCATACATAAGAATTTTTGACAGTGATCTACAATCATTTGCACTACTAAAATACCAAAAATACCTCTAAAATACATGTACAAGATACCATCTTTGTTGAGGACTATCATATAGGTACTTGTTGGCACTCTTGGCTTGAATGGAAATTACTATTTGGGACAGTCATAGTAAAATTTGTCTTGGATGGAAAATACATTTAATTTGACAGTCCCATTCATTAACCAAGTTGGAATCAACAATACTTGTAGTCCACTTGCATTTACCTTACAATTGTCTTCCTAATTGCAAACTTGAAATTAACATAGCTATTGCATCTTTACTTTGACTAGAAGTAGCATTTTGGGATAGTCATACTTGGCTGAAAGTTATCATTGGTTTGACAGTCTTATGCATTGTCCAAATTGGAATAGAAAACACTTGTTTGCCTTTGGTATTTACATAGTAATTATTGTCTCATTTTGCAAGATTGAAATTTATATTGGAATGATCTTCTCTTACCAATTGATTGAATAGAAATTTCATTGTATTGATGAGCTGAGAATCATATTGAACATGACAATTGTTGGCTTGCATTTGTTACATCTACTTGGCAAACATTGATTTTGATAAATTTGGCAATTCATATCATTTGAAGATGAAGTTGACATTTCTTACTCTCATTGAATACATACATATTTGTTATTCTATTGTTGAGCACTTGCATTTTTAACGATCTCTTGTACTTGTTGTTTTGGCATAGGCTAACTGAAGTTTATGGGTTAGCATTCATAACATAGGGTTTAGAATCAACGAGGAAACCCTAACCCTAACTGAACTTTAAAGGTTAGAATGCATAACCTATGATTTATAATCAATGAGGAAACCCTAACCCAAACATTTTTTTGGGGTTAGCATTCATAACCTAGGGTTTAGAATCAATGAAGAAACCCCAAACCTAGGAGGGAAATCATAACACCAACCCTACCTAACCATGTATTGTGGCCTCTTATAAAGTAAATTTTTGTTTGTATATGAGCATGCCTAGGTTTGTAGTCATATGTAACATATTCTTTATATACTAATAAAATGAAATACTCTTTACGGTTTCTCATGCACAAATTGCACAAGTTGATGTTAATTAATGGGGAGAATTTAACCCTAACGAGAAAACCATTTTGACCTGGTTGGAAATCATTCTTAGTTTGACAGTCCTATCTTCATGAAAAGTGGATTGATTGGGGTCTATGTAAATGTATGTCGGTTGCAAAATAGGTTGAATTTGTATGATATGATTATAACGTCCCATCAACCGTCACTAACATGATTCAACCACATGCATAATTGAAAGGAAAATTACATCCAATGTTATTTGCAATCACCCAACCAACCATTAAATAAAATATTGAATCGTCCTATAGTGTTTGACCCCCCTCTTTCACAATAAATATTCATACATAACAAAGAGAGAAGGTGTGATCTCCTTCTCCTTGAGGGTGCATCGATAACCTTCACTTTCATTATGGTTATTAGATTGCAAGCATATATTCTAGGTATATGGTCTATTCTAGCTACATATATTCTAGGTGTATGGTCTATTGGTTTCTAGTTAAGTGAGACCAACAAATATAAAAATCTAGTTTGTAGTTGTATGTGTAAATGTGTAAACACAATTTTTTAGGTTTGTGGTTCATAGTTCATGAAACACTATATTTTTTGCTATTTGTTCTTGTAGATTAGGTATATAGTCTAAGTGTATATAAACAAGTGAGACTAACATAGAATTTGATCTCTATGTCCATGAAACCCTCGTTGGCTTGATACTTATAATCCATGTATGTGTCTCTACTTCTATTTCATACAATTATTTGTTTATACTTGTAATTCATAAAGCCTTATTTTCTTTGTTGTAGTGAAGGTACATATCTTCTAGGTATATGGTATATTGGTTTCTAGTTGAGTGACACTAACAATCTAATTATCTAGACCTAATGAGTTCATATACCATTTTTTTAGTTCTATGTCTAAAATGTGTGAACCATAGTTTTTAGGGTGTATTTTGTAGTTCATGAAACCCTAGTTATGTTGTACTGCAGGTACATATCTTCTAGTTGAGTGAGAATAACAAATATAATGATATAAACCTAATCAGTTCATAAACCTTAGTTTGTAGTTCTATGTCTAAATTTGTGAACCCTAGATTTTAAGTTTGTGGTTTGTAGTTCAAGAAACCCTAGTTTTCTTGACATTTGTTCGTATAGATTAGGTATATGGTCTAAGTTTATTTACATAAGTATATGGTCCTAGTTTGTAGATGTATGTGTAAAGTTGTAATCCTTATTTTTTAGGTTTGTGGTTTGTAGTTCATGAAACCCTAGTTTTTTTTCTATTTGTGCATGTAGCTTAGGTATATGGTTTAAGTATTTGTACGTAAGTGAGAATAACACAGCACATTATCTCTATGTATGTGAATTTCTACTTCATAAAACCCTAGTTTGTAGTTATATGTGTAAATTTATAAACCCTAGTTTTTAGGTTTATGGTTTGTAGTTTGTGAAACCCTCATTAGAGGAAATTTAAACTCAAAATGGGCCTCCTAAAATGAACTAATAAAATAATAATTAAAATAATAAAATAATATTTATTAATTTTGGAGGAAGAAAAGAAAAAAACTACTTTTTTGTTTGTATTTTTGACATATCTCCCTGTGTTTTTACTCAAATTTCAATCGGGAGAGCTCATTGGATGCGGAATTAAATTCCGCATCCAACGAGTACCCACTTGGAATACTTTTCATGGACCCCTTTACCCCCAAAAAAAGAAATACCTGAAAAAATGGAATGATGACATCATCATTCCTGTTTTTTTTAGGTATTTCTTGTTTTTGGGGTAGCGGGGTCCATCAAAAGTATTCCAAGTCGGTACTCATTAGATGCAGAATTTAATTTTGCATCCAACAAGATCTCCCGATCGAAATTTGAGTAAAAACACAGGGAGATATGTCAAAAATACAAACAAAAAAAGTAGTTTTTTTTATGATACCTATCCCCAAATTTATATTAAAAAAGTGTTCAAGACCTATACGGTATTTTAAATTTAAATCAATTTCATTGGCTAACACATGATGACATGGAATTTGAATAAAAGTTAAAAGGCCCATTTTAAGTTGAAATTTCCTCTAATGAGTTTTTTTGTTATTTTCTCTTGTATCTTAGGTATATGGTCTAAGTGGTTCTACATAAGAGAGACTAAAATAACACATCATCTCTATGTATGGGAATTTATTTCAATCCATGAAACCCTATTTGGCTATATACTTGTAATTCATGTATGAGTTTTTAATTCTAATTCATACAATTATGTGTTTCTACTTATAATTCATGAAGCTCTAGTTTCTTTGTTGTAGTGTAGGTACATAGATTCTAGGTATATGGTATATTGGTTTCTAGGAAATGGCATGCCAGGAGACCAACGGATTTGACAGCTCGTCGATTAGATTTCCGGTTGCAGAGTTATGTCGAGTTGAAAGTCGCATGAAAATGTCGTTCAGGGACACTTGGTGACTCTTGGTCCGGGAGCGAAAAACCAAACGAAGCAGGAAGATTGCATGTTGTTGGCTCCAATAAGTCTGAATGGGAGATGTCAATATGGGAAAACTACCAATAAGGGCACTGTGGATGGTTTTGCAGAGTTGATCCACCAATGCGAGAGTTGCATTGAAGGAAACTAAGAAAAACCCTAGTTTACGAAACTGATGCACAATGAAGTCACTGGGACAATAAAAAATGTTGGAGAGCCCCCCCTATAGGTAATGGCATGCTAGGATACCAATGAAGTCAATGAGTCGTTGGTCCGACCTCCAGTTTACGAGCTATGTCAAGTTGAAAGTCACATGAAAATGCCATTCAGGGACACTTGGTGGCTCTCGGTCCAGGAGCGAAAAACCAAATGACGTAGCAAGATTGCATGTTGTTGGCTCTGATAAGTGTGTACGGGAAATTCTGATATGGGAAAACTACCAAGACTAGAATAGTGGAGGGTTTTGCAGAGTTGACCCACCAATGCGAGAATTGCATTGAAGGAAATTGAGCAAAACCCTAGTTTATGAAATCAATGCACAATGAAGTCACTAGGCCATGCAAAAAAGATAGAGAGGCCCCCCTATAGGTAATGGAATTCCAAGAGACCAACAGAGTCGGCGATTTGTTGATTTGACCTCCAGTTGTCGAGTTATGTCGAGTTGAAAGTCGCATGAAAATTTTGTTAAGGGACACTTGGTGAGTCTCGACCCGGGAGCGAAAAACCAAAAGGAGAAAAAAGATTGCATCATGTTGGATCTGACAAGTGTGTATGGGAAATCCTAATATGGAAACAATACCAATACTGGAACAGTGTATGGTTTTGCAGAGTTGAACCACTAATGCGAGAGTTGCATTGAAGGAAACTGAGAAAAACCCTAGTTTACAAAACTGATGCACAATGAAGTCACTAGGCCATGTCAACATGGTGGAGAGGGACCCCTAGAGGTAATGGCATGCTAGGATACAAACAGAGTCAAATGTTCATCGATCCTACCTTCGATTGCTGAGTTATGTCGAGTTAAAAGTTGCGTGAAAATGTCATTCAGAGGCACTTGGTGACTCTTGGTCCAGGAGCAAAAAAACCATGGCGACCATGCCCAAACACACCTGCAAGAGCCGACCGAATTGAAAATCACCATCCGATTTGTTTTTTGGACCCGAACCTTGAATTGGCCCAGGTATCCCCAAATGGATTTTGCAGGCCTACTACAACTCGCCATAGAACGTTGACCGGGGCTCCAATTGATGAACAGTTGGTTCTGTTGGGATCGTGGCATAGGATTATGGCTAGGGTGGCCTCCCCCTAGACTCTCCATGACCCAGGAATGCCTCCAGGAAATATTTTGCAAACTAGAGTTTTTCCCCAGTAACCACCATGCAACCGTGGCAACGGTGCACCGGACCTACAAAACCCGTTGCCGAGTGGCTGGGGGTGGCCTTCCCATGGAGGATATTCCCAAACACACCTATAGGATCCCATAGAGTCATAAATCACCACCCTATTTGGTTTTTGGACCCTGGCCTTGAGTTGGTCCAGGCGTCCACGAACGAATTTTGTAGGCCTACTGCAACTCACCATAGAACTTTGACTGGGGATCCGATCAATGAAAAAATAGTTCTGTTGGGATTTTGGAAAGATATTATGTCCAGGGTGACCTCCCCCCTAAATCCGCATAAACCGGCCATACCTCTAGGATAGATTTTGCAAACTAGGGTTTCACCCTAGTAACCACCATACAACCCTGACAACGGTGCACGAACCTTGCAAAAATCCATGCTAGGAGGCTAGGGGTGGCCTTCCCATGGTGGCCATGCCCAAATGCACCTATAGGAGCTAAGGAAATAAACAATTGTCTCTCGATTTGGTTTTTGGACCCCAATCTTTAATTGGCCCACACGTCCCTGAACGACTTGTACAGGCCTATTGCAACTTGCCATAGAATGTTGAACAAGGATCTGATCAAAAAACCATTGGTTCTATTGGGATTATGTCATGATATGATGGCCAGGGTGGCCTCCCCCCCACCTCCGCACATCTCGGGCATGCTGCCAAGCCATATTTTGCAAACTAGGGTTTTTCCCCAGTAACCACCATGCAACCCTGGCAATGGTGCACTGGCCCTAAAAAACCTTGTGTTGAGTGGTAGGGGTGGATTATACATGGAGGCCATTCCCAAATGCACATTTAGGACCCAATGGAATAAAAAATCGCCACCCAGTTTGGTTTTTGGACCTCGGCCTTGAATTGGCCCAGGCCCTCCATGAACGGCTTTTGCAGGCCTATTGCAACTTGCCATAGAAAATTGACCAGGGATCTGATTGATGAATTGTCAAATCTGTTGAGATCATTTAATGGGACTATGTCTAGGGTGGCCTGCCCTCGGCTCCACACGGCCCAGGAATGTCTCCAAGACATATTTTGCAAACTAGGGTTTTGTCCTAGTGGGGTCCATGCAACCCTGGTAATGGTGTACCGTCCCTGTAAAAACCTATGTCGGGAAGCTAAGGGTGGCCTACCCATGGAGGCCATGCTAAAAAATTCCTACAGGAACCGAGGGATTCATAAATCACTGCCAATTTTGGCTTTTAGACCTGAGCCTTGAATTGCCCCAGGCATCCCTGAATGAATTTTGTAGGCCTACTACAAATCACCATAGAACATTGATCGGGGATTTAATCAACAAAATGTTAGTTCCATTGGGATCATGGCATAGGATTATCGCCAGGGTGGCCTCCCCTCGACTCCTCATGGCCCGGGCATGCCTATAGGCCATATTTTGCAAACTAGGGTTTCACCCTAGTGGGGTCCATGCAACCCTGGAAATGATGCACCTACCTTGAAAAACCTTTTGTTGGAAGGCCACAAGTGGCCTGCCCATGGCATTCATGCCCAAACACACCTGTAGGATCCAATGGATTCAGAAATCACCGCCTGGTTTATTTTTTGGACCATAGCCTTGAATTGGCCTAGGCATCCCTAAATGGATTTTGCAGTCCTACTGCAAATTTCCATAGAACATTGAATGGGGATCCTATCAATGAACCGACGGTTTTTTTGGGATCCTGGAAAAGTATTATGGCCAGGGTGGCCTCGACCCTGACTCCGCATGACCCAAGCATGCCTCCAGGATAGATTATGCAAACTAGGGTTTTTCCCTAGTGGGGTCCATGCAACCCTGACAGTGGTACACCGACCCTACCCATGCCTCATTGTGCATGTGAACCACATTGTGCAAGTTGAAGGAGGAGTGGTTAATAGATATAAATAGTAATCTCATAGAATTTTTCAAATGTTTAGGGTAGGAGTGGTCGAATGTTAAGCTAGTGTGCTAGTGTAAGAGGAGTGCACGTGTAATTACCCAATCTCATTCAATATAGCCATCTGGATCATCTCAATCGATAATTGTCTCCATCAATCTCTCGTGCTATGAATGAGGAAAGAAGTAATGTACCTTAGTTGAGTTCTTGTTTGAAATTGTCTATAGATGGATGTTCATGCCAGCAATCAAGTTTGTGAAGTGATAGACCATAGAACATGGTCTATAATCTTTGAATACATGCCCACTAGTTCTTCTTGATTTCCCATCTAGTGTAAGATATTCACCCTCAACCACGATTGAGCCAATAGGAAATTCATTGCCTTCATCATCAACCAATGATCCGTCTAGGATTTTCTTACCTCGAATGCATCGTTCCAACCAATTACCCATTCCCCATTCATTGTCTTTCGAGGAACCAACTGCATATATGTGTCCTAGATGTACAAGATCTGAGATATGGTCATAGTCTATCGAAATCGCTGACTCGACCTCCTTTGAATGGGTTGTTTCAATGACTAAATGTGGGTCTAATGCAAGTGACACATGATCCCAATCATCAACCCAATCCATGCATTCTCATTCATCCCATTCACCACTGCTATAAGGGTTGCAAAAGCAAGCAAGTTTCTATGTCCATATTTCAAATAGGGGTGTGTTTGAGAATTGAATCAAATAAAATCTACGTGTTCCTTGTACTATGCCACAACTATAGGAACGAGATTGATTTATGTCAACCACTTGCCAAAAATTCCTAAATTCCCTTTCTGCCCCTGTTGATGTATGTTGCACTTTAGTTAGGTTTGACATTGTTGCAGAGAACCATTGAACTATGGATTCTACATCTTTGATATGGGGGTTTCTGGTAAGCCTCATCTCCTCCCTTTGTAGTGTGGTATTGATGCATGCGTCGACCCCGTCATTCTCACCTTTACGGTGCCCGGTCTCAAAGTAGTTCCATATATGCGGCACATTGTAAGTCTTATACAACATACTCATCCATTGGAAGACTTAGGCATTTTTAAAATTACCCGCACAACCATCTGACCATATCCAATGCTGATCCATATGTATAACTCCCTCCTTTAGGTGATCATAGAAAATTCAAAAACAATGTTGCACATAATGAAAATCATGGCATCTTTCATCAATTATGTAAAAGTTTGTCTCCTTTTGCAATATCTTGTTGTTAATGCTGCTCTTAGGGCCATGCCTATATGTAATATGTACCATGATGATGAATTGGTAGGAATGGTAGTATTGACTATGCATTTCATTTTGTGGATGAAGGGTGTAGTTTTCTACAAAATCCACAATTGAAAATATGGTCCCAATGGGAAAGTTGTCCTTGCATTTTTTGTATTGCTCATCCTGCCATCACATTGCATGCACATGATAAACATGTTTCTCGGTTTTCTTGTAGAAATTCGTAAAAAAATCACATACCCATACATGTTTCCATGAAAACAAGGGCTGTATTAGAATGTGACCTTTAAAGAATGTATATGTATAAAATGAAAGTGTAAGAGGAAAAACATGCAATAATCATTTGCACCTATGACTTCACCAATGCAATATTTTTACTTTCCTTCGCATTATTTGATTGATAGGTTACGTACTTGAAGCTCTGCATCTCCACGGTCATATTTCCAAATTGATGCTCATCGCTTCCATGAATGCAATGGTTCAAAATAGAAAACCCACTGCACCTGGAACAATTCCCATATAGACATGATTTTCCATAGTATTTTTGTCCTTCATGCCTTGGACGCATGACGTTGTTGATAAAATATCTCGATGCATTCAGTTGTATTACAGATTCATTGTAGCCCTACTCAAAGTTAGTATGCAAATCACAAAATATATGTTTATACATGTTATAAAAATATTCATATTCTACATGGTATCTACAACAACATGTGTTCCGATCAATGCATATACAAACATACCATGGTTTACATTTCTCAAAGGGCCTTTGGCCCAGGTTCAATTGTGTGTGCTCATTCCTGAATCTCTCATAGAGTTCAGTCTGTTTCTTGTCAAGGAAGTGTTTGACATGGGGTTCACGTTCAGTAGAACCTTTTCTCAGCTTTAGAAAATCTATTTGGTTAGATGAAGGTATGGTATGATCATGCCAGAACATTTGTACTAAGTCCTTAACAACATCAATTAGCTTCATATCTCGATGAAGAAACCTACTGAAAAAATCCCAACAATCTTTTCCACTTGGAGTCTCAATATTTTCTCTTATAATAGACTACTTCTTAACAATTTCTCTATTTAATTTAAGTATGTGAGAAGTGTGTGACAGGAGGCGACATTGCCGTGTGGACTTGCTTACAACTGATTCTGATAACACATGACGAGATGAAAAAATATCTTTAGTACAAGACGTCTTCCCAATCGCACTAAAAACATATTGGATAATTCTAACAATATGATTATTAGCCTCTATAATTCTAACCATATTTATGCCTAGAAATATCCTAGCAACAACTAAACAATTTGACTTCAACAAACATAGTAATAATTGAAATTTACTTGCATCACCTTTGGATTCAAAATTTTCTTTCATTAATTTGCTACATTTCCAATCGATTGTCCGTTTGGGAAACTTACCTTCAAGTCATGACAAACAAATTTCATTCACATGGATACATCTAGGAGTCCTTTTTCTTGCACTATATAGTCGAGGTAGGGAAGGTGGACATGAGAT
>LPNX010636270.1:28089-33936 GCA_001517045.1 Pseudotsuga menziesii
CATATTCTTATGCCATATTCTAAAAAATTGTGTAGATACCTCTAATATTGCTTTTTGACGTTCGTATTTATGTTTTTCCAAAATTCCATTGCAACGAATGCGTCATAAATGACCAACATTAGCTTGCACTAGCCCTATTGTATTAGTATAGATACATCTTAACATGGATCTACCATGTGCCTAAGAATATTTTTACCTCGGTAGATGTTATCCCTATCAACATTTGGAAGATTTAAAGCTGAGATAGATCTATCAATGGATTACAAAAAACAAAGAAAAGTACCAATGAAATTCAAACATTATTATTTTTACCATATTTTTAGTTTTGTAAAATATTATAGGGTGAAATCATGAATGTGGGTGTCTATTCTATGAGAATCAATTTTCGAAATCCATATTTAAAACCTTTTCGGTTGAACTATTTATTTTTTCGGCCGAACTATTTTATTTTTTCGACCGAATTTTTTTTTTTTTTTGCCGAAACAATGTAACTAACTTTCGGCCGAAATATTATTTTGGTCGAATGTTAAAGTTAATGGAAAAACACATTATGTAGGCTTTGTAAGGATGGCCGAAAAAAAAATGTCCGGCATTTATTTTTTCAGCCGACTGTTTATTCCACCGAAAAAATGTTTCAGCCGAAAAAACTTTCATCCTAACAATCTTTCAGACGAAAAACTATATATATGTATTAGCCAAATGCAAATGTTTACCATTTTGTCTGTTATGATTTGTCCTTGTCCTGTCCATCTGTCTCATGTTTGGCCTGAGCGAGCACTGAGCAAGGATGAGGAGTGAACAGTGAGCAAGGCTGAGGAGTCCGTCTTTTTGATGCTTGGCCCAGGAGTATGTCGATATGTGTGCGTGGCCTGAGCGATCACTGAGCAAGGCTGAGGAGTTAGTCTATGTTCTTGTCCCATCTATTGCTTTGGCCATTTGATGCATTCCATATGATGCAATTTGTCCATTCGTTTTCCTGAATGAGGAGTTTATTTCCTAATCCTTTTATGTGCTTGGCCTATCTGCCTTTGTTCCTTTCTGTCCATTGGCCTGAGCGAGGAGTCGTTTGGCCTGTCTGTATGTGTGCTTGGCCTATCCAAGCGTTGGATTGAGAGAGGATTTTGTTGGCCTGTCGGTCTATGTGCTTGGCCTATTCATCTGCGTGCCTGTCCTTTCCTGGTATTGGAGGTTGTTGGCCTGTTCATGGGTGGTGCTGGAAGTTGTTGTCTTGTCCATTGGTGGTGTTGGAAGATGTGTTGTTGTGGTTCTAGAGACTTCATGGTGGTGCTAGAGGCTGCATGGTGGTGGTGCAGGAGGCCTTGCAGCGGTGAGGTAAGTACATTGTCTCACCATAGCCTTAAGAATAGTTAAGTTTTGGTTCTGTTTTTAATTAGGTTTTGTCATAAGAAAAGTTCTATTTTTAACTAGGTTTTTAAGAATAGTTAACTTACAAATCTTATAATTAGGTTTTGTTTTTAATTAGGTTTTGTCATATGCACAAGTTCAGCAATGAATCCCCTCCCCTCCCTTTTTTAATTTTATTTTTAATTATATTTATAATGATAAATGTTTATATTTTAGAATTTGGGTGGACAACACATGCTCAATAAATTGTATGCATGCTCGATCGCTGTTGGATCATGGCTGTATGGCCGCTTTTGAATGATGGTTCGGGGTCATTCTCTATCTATACTTTTGTGTCATGGTTTGTTTGTCCTATGAACACGTGGTTATTGAAGCAATATCTACTTGTTCATATATAACTTAAAGTTGAAACTAGTTATTGTGTTATTGTATATTTTGAATCCAACCATTTTAAGACAAAAACCCAAAACAATATTGTGGACATTCACAAAAATCAAGATAAGGATGGCAACCCAAAACATCATTGTGGACATTATGAAGGAATCCACCCATTGTTTCATCATAGCTCTCCATTAGATTCTTCACTGCGGTGCTTTATCCATGGATTTTCTACAAGTAAAATAGAGTTCCAAACGTTATCGTTTTGACCCAATAAGGATATATACAACCAAGTGTAGATATTCACTTAAAATTAAATAAAACATACTATAAACATGTATTTTTGGTTCCATAGCTTAACTAATATCTCATTATTTGTTAATATCTTTTAAACATCCATGTTTAGCATCCCCTTAACGAGATCTTTACCAGACTCGAAGACCTATTTCCATTCTATAGTTTTAAGATTTGGATAAGATTTTTTAATGGATCTAAGCCTCCCAAAAAAGTATTCACTTTCGTAAGGAAAGTTGTCTCCCAAAAAGAATGTACAAAACAACTACTGCACTCCAAATATTGACCTCTTTCGAACACCCAACTTTTTCAATAATTTCAGTGCCCATATAACGTAGCAACCCAAAAAATACGAAGAGAATCTCATCTGTATCAAAATTATATATAAAATTACACTATAAACATATCTTATATAAACTGACTCATTGTGGTAAAAACATGTTTCTTATGCAGAAACAAGTATATCATTAAGAATCTGTGCAATGATTGATGCGATGAATTTCGCTGGCATCCTATCATTGTCCTTTGACATTGCTATTACCAGTGCTGCTATTAAGATCAACATTATGAACGTCCTTCGTCTTTGCTTTCCTTCTGCGGGACTATTGCTCGGTCTATTTTTTTGTCCAGATTATCGTCCACAGCTATCTTTTGGTATATATATGGTATGTCTAATATGTCAGTGGTCCATCCAAGAACTATACATATTATCTCTGTTGTTTTGAAATGTACATCTCTACAAATATGTTAGTGCTTTCCTTTTTTTGAAGAAACAAAAAAACTGTCTGCATACACAATACATCTTTTTCCAATATTCCTACTACTGCATACATATATCAGCTAACTAATCTTTTACATTTTAAGCATTTGTATGTCTGAAAATAAATCACATATAACATTTCATAAAAAAATAAGCAAGAAAAGGTTTTAAGAGATTCTCCTCATTCCTCTTCTTATAATGGAATTCAACAGCATGGCTGTCCTGTTCCATGGATTTTTCCATTACTAACTTTTTTCTTACTAGCCACTTGCATCCTATATTGCTGCTACCATTCCTTGGTATATATGCAGCCTTTGGATTCATTGGTCCACCTTGCATTCATCTTGAGGGTTTATGGCTCACACCCTCCTTTTATGCTTAAGGATGTATCTCCTTGTATATTGGTATTTACATACCTCTCCTTACCCCGCTTCTTGTTATTCACAACAAGAGTTATAGCAACCTAGAGCACCCTGTTAGCTCTTCACCATCATCTCTTTGCTGCAATCAGATTACATATGATGATTAGGATCATTCATAGTCTTCTTTTCTGTTTCAGGCTTCCTATACCTATTACGGTCACTTTGAGGAATTCCATAATCCAAGAGTTCCTATGGATCTCTCCTATGGTTCCAACATGTAAAACTGGTCACAATTAATGCATTACATGCATCCCGGCATGTTACACCAGCTTCCATTTTATCCAATCCTTCACTACTCTTATACAGAATTTAAAATAAACAATTAAAAAAATTAAAAATAAAATTAGCATACCCCCAAAAAACTTAAATAGAGTTTGTCACTATTCTAGTGTCACTAATAGAGTTTGATTCATCAATGATGGAATGAGATATGTTATATGAAATTTGAAAGAAGTTAAGCAAAGAAAAAACTTAAATATTTAAGGATTTTCTCTTTTTATTTAAGTTTGTAATGATGTTGTATTCCATATGGTGTTGGACACATCAAATAATTCGATCCAATACCTAATGACTTCTAGGATTATCTATCGAAAATAATTGTAATTATATGAAGTATTCCTATTGGTATAAACTTTTGTATTTTGACAATGTTATGTTAAATGCAATTTCAAAATAATTGTGTTTTTAACACTATAATAGTATGTACCAAAATACAATGTTTTTTAACATAATAGTAATTCCAAAGTTCTCTTGTATTCGCAACAAAAATGATAAAAATACATATAATACACAATATATGATTGATGGGAAAAACTAAATACCATACGTCATAGGAAGGGAATTTTAAAACAAAAACGTCCCAAACAAAAACGTCACACTAGTCATTTTTGTGTTGATTTCATCTATTATTGATCTTTGTGTTTATTTAAACCTGTGTAGATGCTTGTTGTTCTATGCATCCCCGCAACTTGTACTTGTGTCTCTTTAGTCTCTTATTGGGGAGGAGGGTTAGCCATGTATTTTCCACAAGGTTATCTAGATCCCAGGGGTAAATTTAGGAGAAACCACAAACTATACAATACCTAAACTTATGGGTAGAAGCTATGAAGTATTAGTGATCCCAATGATCATCAACAAACATGAACTAGAGTTGTGCAAACAATCAACTAAATATATGATGTCTTGAAACAACAATATTTAATAAAGAGGATTGGATACAGCAAGGAGCAATGGATACCACAAGGTAATTGTAAGTACATATAATAGATCAAAATGGAGAATGCCTCTTTTATCAGTCACCGTCCCATCATTAGAGAATCTTTAATCTAACTTAAAGATTCTTAGAAAAATAAAAAAGTGCAATGAAAAGGACAATTATTTGTCAAAAATCACGGGTAAATACTTTAACTTAACATGATATGAATATAATTGAACTTTTAGAAAAATCTAGAATGATTGTTTCCATGTTGGCATTGCATATTTCAACAACAATGTGTTAAATAAGAATTTTGTGTTAATCATGTTTAGGATATGTGGTCATTGTTAGGACTGTGAACTAGGCATGCTAGCTAGTGTATGCCACATGTTGACTATAGTGAAAATGTGATCACTCCACGACCTTGATGCGATAATGTGACACACTTTGTTCACATTTGAGTTAAACTATTGTTGGATCATGATTGTCCTTGAGTTGTTTCTAAAACACTAGGAACTAAATGTTTCACTAAAGTAGACATTGCACAAGTCCATGATATCAGTGCCAAGCCAAACCTTAAGAATTTCATTAGAACCTACACATAGAAAGAGCTTGAATCTGTCACCCCCTAGGTTGTCAAAAATCTCCCAAACCAAATATCCATATAATAAATCCCACTTTGGTCTATACAATAAAAAACATTGACCCCTTTCTCTAGCCTTAGCCTTGTTGGAACACTGAAGTAGCTCTAGTGCATAACACACTCCATATCTTAATCAAAGTACATAAAAAAAGACTCTAAATTCTTTCTTTCTTCTTCCCCAGCATTTCCACAAGAAAAATAACTTGATGTGGATAGGGCGTATTATGTTTAATACACAATAAATATATTCAATTTTTTTTTCCTATCCTCAAAAAATTTCTATGGGCTAAACTACGTTAATTCATTGATGCTTGTTTTGATGTTTATAGGAGATATAGAGTAGAGATGGTTCGAGACAAGGTGGTCACTAATTATTCGAGTTGAATATGGATAGAGACATGTGAGACAAGGACGCCTAATACCACACCTACATCTACTGAAATACCTTCAAATGTTCGCTCTCGAAGATGGTCTAAATCATCTAGAGCTTCTAGCATATTATATCGAGACACAGTAGGTATGTGTTTGAAAATCATGCACATGCAAAATTTATGAATATGCATGAATATTTTTTTTTTTGTAAGTCTTCTTCATTGATTTTACTAAGGTTCATTAGAATTTTTCTTTGTAGAGACACAACGTAATAGATTGTCTCGTGAGAGTGGCGAAGCATATGTGTCTGGTTGATTGTTTGATTCATCATCTTGTGACTATTTGCCCTCTTATGGTCGTTATTTTAGAGAATGACCAATGGACCATCCACATTTTATTGGAAATATGTTACATATAT
>LPNX010636270.1:39390-50574 GCA_001517045.1 Pseudotsuga menziesii
GAAAATCCGGAGAACATGAGTACTTATATTTGTGTTGAGCGAGAAGCTTTGGAGCACATGAGTTTTGAGACATTTGTGTTCAGTATGAAGCTCTGGAACACATGAAAAGATAATTTGGAAGTGTTGAGCATAATCCCTGGAGCATTCCATGTTGATGTTGAGCATAAGCTCTGGAACATCAGATCCTTGGCCATTGTACCCCTAGGTGTATCCTACAAGTACATCCTAGCATTAGTGTTGAGTGAAGAGCTCTAGAATTGCACTAAGTTTGTAACTCCTTATTTTTAGCATTAAATATGGGCTCTGGTAAGTGCTATGAGTTACTGAAAAGAATTAATGATTCCCAAGTGAAAACAAATCAAGAAAAATATTGATCTCAACTAACTTATTTATAAGTGATTAAATGAAATTTTGAATTTCTGTATTCTCATCAAGTACTGAAGAACTACTATGTTATACGAGGGAATACAACATGCAAGGATGTTTAGAGTTGCCTAGCCTAGTAGACCTAACCATCTACCTGATGACCTTAATGAAGAAAGTATCATAATTCTAGGGATCTCAATATGTGATACCCTAAGACAAATGTTAACAAATAATATATTATTATATATTTTATACATAGTATGTATAAAGAGTACACATAGTATTAATATTAATAATGTAAGAAAGAAGGAAAAGTTCCATCTATTACTATTATTACTAAGATAAAGATTAAATATTATAATACCTATAAAAGTCCAATTAGGAACTAGTTGAAAGTTACTAAGTTAAAATATTAAAAGTACTGAATTAAATAAAAAGGGTTAAATCCAGAAATCAAAGGATTATTGATTTAACTACCCATCTGACTGAAAATTCTGTCTATAAAATACCAAGCCAAGGATAGGCTTGGGTATCTTTTCCATATTTTTGGAGTAATTATTCTTCCTGATTATTCTCAAGAGAGTTCTTGGAGAACATTTTCCTAAGAGGAAAAAGGAGAACTAATCCAGACCTGATATACCAGTTAGAGAAGCCTTACCTTAGGATATCTAAGCTTTTTGCATGTTGTAAACCAGCTCAGGGTGGGGGGGGGTCCGGATTGAAGCCAGGAACAGATCTGGGTCATGGTTGGGTGGAACGTGGCAGTTCCCAAGTCATTTGGTCATCTATACAGAGGTCAGATCTTCCTATGAATTGTTAATGCTGGGTAATTGAGTGTGTAGGTTCCAGCCATTAGAAGAGCTTCAATTTTTTAGGTATGAGGTTCTTGACTGCCTATTTCATTATCTAGATTAAGTGTTGTCTAGATTAAGCAAGTGTTTATATTATATTTCTAACCCTATGTACCTTTGTTTTCCTGTCAAAATTATTTTAGGGTTTACATTTTTCATTATAAACCCTAGGCTGCAATTTAATTCCTGTTTAAAGATTTATCAAGGGTTTTGTACTTTTAGTTTTACTTCTGTATTGACTTTTACAGCTTAAACCTTGTTTTCCTACAGTCTAGGAATTATATCTAATAAGTACCTAGTTGTTCATTTAACTATGTACTCTACTGACAGACTTCATATTGTGAGTAGAGCCATGTTTAGGAGTAGAGGACTAGTTCAGATCTAAGATTTAATAAAACCTAAATATAAATTACCATTAATTAAATATAGTAAATAGAACCTAACATATATATATATTATCAAGTATAAAACAAAGATGTAATTCTAATTTAGCAACACTATAAACACATCTACGAATAATCATAAAACCAAATTATTAAATCTCAGATAAAAACTAGCAAAGACCTCACAGGGTCTGCCTCATTATATAGCTAATAAGAACTTGAATAAACATTAAACAATATGCATTAATCAAATATTATCATAAATCAAATCAACAGTCCAAGTATCAAGACCATCTAATGTTCCACGATTTATATTATTACTAATAATTACATCTACGGAAGCTTATACAGTATACAAATTATACACATAAATAACCCATTTCATAAGCAACAAAAAAAGCCAATTAAACATTATAAATTCCATTGTAAGAATCACATACCTTAAATATAATGCCCAATATAATAAAATCCAACACAACCTCATCTATAGTAATCATTTAAAAACCAACGGAATACCATTACAGTATCAATTTAAAAACCATATAATTACACAAAGTTCACAGGATCGACTCCTGTGGGCATTTAAGCCCAAATCGCAAACCATTTAAATATAAACCCTCATCACAGTAAACGACCCAGGATCAAATCTTGTAAGTTCTATTATTATTTTACAAAGACACACTATATGAATTATACATATTATGTAAACAAAATGTAAACTCTCTACATAGTGGTTGAAAGACCCAAATAAAAGTATATGCACCATAATCTATGGCCCTCAGTATTTATCACATCTAACTCATAATAATAATCAAAATTTCCAAAATATTAAACCCTGTCAATGTTACTAGTAGTGACGACTGGTAGTCATAAGGATACACCACAGACAACGCCCATATCATATTACACAAAACAAATCATAAAAGTAAATATGCTATCATAGCTATGAGGTTGGGAAATGCCAATGCCATATGACATGGACCCAAGATATAATGTTGTTACCCTTTTTCATTCACACAACCAACACATACAATGAATGTAAAGTGCACACAGTCCACAAAACAACAACCATTGAAATCCATGGAGTACATATATTTATAAACACAGTCTTTATAAAACCATTAACAAGTTTACACAGTTGTTACCTTCGGCGATTTCACCATTGCAAGAAATGGTGTTTCCCATTTCCTATAATATAACCTAAACATTATTTACCAAATACACAGAGCCTGTCGAGGAGTACCTAGGACATTTTTCGCTGCATAGAGCACCCTTTTCCTAAACCCGATTACCTTTCAAGCTCAGGCCTGAAGGAAATCAAAACCCCAACAACAAATCCCCAAGCCTGTTGCTTTTCAAATGTAGATTTCGTTAAGATACAGTCAAACCCCCGACCCAAAACACATCCATTACAAGCCATACCCAAGCAAATGCAACCCACGACGTGTGACAAATCAGTCATGACCACAAATCCAAGAGGAGACAAGTAAATGCTTGCACAGTGGGCTTACCGAAGGAGTATGGCTTTGCCACAGCCTTTCCCACGAGCTATGACCCACACCTTCTTTCGCCACCCCTGAAAACCTACAAATAGAGCAGATCCATGATTAGGAGAAGTATGAATGATATCCATGTCCAAATTAACAATGATGCTAATGAAACCAAATACCCATCATACTTGTTTGCTAAGCCATCACAGTCACCTTACTTCACACCAAGTAGGAGCAGCGAGCAAGCAACAATGCTACGAAATTCCAAACTAACGCTTGGGACAAGCCCTAATATTTACCACCCCATCTCCCAAGGCGCATTGATACCGCCACCCTGGCCACCATTAATGCACACTAGACCCATAATTGTATAGTCCTTGGACTATATTATAAACTTGCCACCCATTTCAACATAAAGGTTTAAACCTTTGCAAATTACATAAAACTATACATGCAACAAATAAACTTAGGTTTTAAGCCCTATGTCTATGGCATATTAAATATGCCATGGAATGTTTAAACCAAGGCTTTTACAAGTATATTATCTTCCAACTATTTTCTTAACACAAACCATATAGGAAGAATACGATAGGGCATAACCAAGTCGTAATTATTACACCATAGTAAATAATTATCACATCAATAATAACTTGGTATCATGTAAATGATAAGGGTTGTAGTGACCACGTCACTATCATATAGTTCGTAATGAAAAATAATAACAATTAGTGTAATCTCACTAGGATAGAGCTGCAAATGCGAGCGCTAGTGACCAAAAGATCAACACTTTCCTTTGTTCTTTATAAACAAGTTTCCATCGCCAATTGTACCTGTACGCAAACAGGACAAGAAGGCATTAGTTCGACAGAACTAAGTAAGCCCATTGTGTCAAGTAGAAACTGTTACCTCTCAGGGTTACAAGGGAAACTAGTTTCGCCACTCCACCCCTTTATCCATTAACAAAGTCAAGTTAGAATCATGTATACGACAATAAGCACATGTTAATAAACAATGAAGTACGTAAGAAAATAACTAACCTACAAATAAATGCTTAATCATAGTACAAACAATAATCATTATCACAACAATGTAAGTAACATATTAATAACCGCATCAAGAAATATGGAAGCAGGACATAAGAACAACTCACGACAATATCACAGTACAATCAGAGTATGCCACATTCCGCAAAGTTCAATTAATGTCCAGCATAGGTAGTTTTGACTAGCCTAATAATTTTTTATTATTTTCAATTTTTGGGGACATTACAAGTGGTATGAGAGCCCAGTTTCAATACTAAGAGACCTAATACACGTACCAGACATTCGTTGCAAGGAAAATAAAGTATGCTTTAAAATTTTGTTAACCAATAGAAATTTTTTCTGTTAGTAAAACTTTGCAATTTCAATATTTTTTACATAACAGTTCAGATCATGAACACTAAAGAAGATAACATCCGGAAAGGGAACTTGAATACCCCCACCCATGAAGGAGAACTAGTGGTGGAACTGAATTATGATATTATGAAAACCATACAAAGTCTTCAAGCAGACTTGCAAAGTTTCAAATATGACAATCTGAATGAAAGAAAGGAACAACAAGCCATAAATGAAGCATTGCTACGAAATATGATGGGGGAAAGCCTGCAGGGAAACTCACTCATTCCATAAGCTGGTTAAAAAAGGAACCTTATCCTAAATAGGCCAGCAGCCCAAGAGAAGAAGGAAAATAGGAACATACCCCTGAACCTCCAGAAGGAGACTATCATAGTCCTTCCAGTGAGGACTCTCTTTCTCCATGCAGAAACAAATAAATAAGTGATGACAATATCCAAGGGAAGTTCATAAAAATAAGATCCCCAACCTATGAAGAAGAGGTGAACATGGGGGAGAAAGCTGAAGAATGGGTTGGGTATGAGAAAATATTTACGAGTACATAACTACTCTAGCAAAATGAAGGCTCGATTGAGCATTTATAATTTAAATGGAAAACCAACGAGATGGTGGAGAGACTTGAAACATACCAAGAAATATGAGGTAAGAGAAATATGCTGGAGTAAATTCCACAAGATCTTCCAAGAAAAATATATAATATCGGAAATATTCTTCGACATAAAGGTGAAAGAGTTTCACGAGTTATGTATGAGATCCATGAATATGGATGCTTTTATTAACATATTTCTAGATATGTTATGTTATGTACCATACATCAAGGACTAAAAGGTAAATATCTAGCATTTTTTAGGATGTCTTACTCCCAACTTTCAAGAAAGAATTGAGTTCGACATGCCTAAAACCTTGGACACCACATTCCACAAAGATAGGCTTTGCTATGAGCATGGACAACTAAGGAAAGACAACATGAACAGAAACAGAGACAAGTCTAAGAACTTCTCTGAAAAATGCAAATGGGGTTTTAACCCACCCTCATACAGGAAACAAACCGTCAGTTTTCCAGTGAACAAGAACTTCAAAAAATCAAGCACAAATCTGTATGTACCAACTCCAAATGTTAACAAGTTAGTATCAGCTGGGGGAGCCAATACTACCCCGCTATGAAGCAAATGCTGGAAATGCAGAGGGCCTCATTATGCCCGAGATTGTAAGAACAAGACCAATGGGGTCTTGCAAAAATTACAAGAAGAACCAACAATATAGGACTTAGTGGAAACACCACGAATTTATGTAGCCTTGGATGGCCGACAAGCAGACCATCAGGCTACCATGGTTGAGATAGAAGGTAAGATATTGAACACTTCTATTTCAATACTGATTGACCCCTGTGCTTTCCAGAGCTATGTATTTCCTACAATTGTTGATGTATCTAAACTAGGCAAACAAAAACATGATAAACCTTGGCTGGTACAATTAGCCACAGGTACGAAAGAGAAAGTTTCAGAAATAGTTAAAAATTGTGAGGTGAACCTGAATGGTTTTCTTACGAAAGTAAACCTGAACATCCTACCTTTTAGAATCATATGATATACTTATCAGCATGGACTGGTTGGAATAGCACCATGCCATGCTCGATTTCTTACACAATTCCATCTTGTGTACAGATAGCCAAGGGAATCAATTGAAGATTCAAGGCGTACCGAAGAAATTTTTGGTAAGGAAGATATCTTCCTTACAAGCAAAGAAGTGCATTAGAAAAGGCTACAAGTTGTTGCAGTAAATATTCGAGACATAGAGGTTTAGAGAGAACAATGCATACAGGATTTCCATGTTCTTGTAGAATTCAAGGATGTATTCGCTGTATTACCTCCGAAGCGAGACCTAGAATTTTCCATAGAAATGACATCAAGATAAGTTCTAGATTCAAAATACCCTTACCGCATGAGTGCACCAGAGTTGGTGGAACTCAAAACACAGTTGCAGGAATTAATAGAAAAAGGATATATCCGACCACGTGTGTCCCCTTGGGGAGCACCGATACTTTTCGCAAAGAAGAAGGATGGTATGATACGTATTTGCATCGATTACTGTTAGCTTAACAAAATGACTATCGAGAACCGATACCGACTCCATAGGATCAATGACTTGTTGGATCAAGTAGGAGGACCCAAGATATTTTCAAAGATCGACTTGCGATTCGGGTACCATCAGGTATGGATTCACAATGAGGATATTCACAAAACTGCCTTTCATAAAAGGTACGGGCTTTATGCATTTGTAGTAATGTCATTCGAGTTGACCAATGCACCCACAGACTTTATGTGTATGATGAAAAATATATTCAGTAAATACTTGGATAAAATTGTTTTGGTATTTATAGACGACATCCTAATTTACTCTAATATTAAAGAGGAACACGAGGAACACCTCCGCATAGTGCTACGGGTGTTACAAGAACACCAGTTGTACGCCAAGTTTAGTAAATGTGATTTTCACAAACCAAAGATCCAGTATTTGGGTCACATTATCTCCAAGACAGGGATAGATGTGGACCCATAAAATATTAGAGTCATAAAAGACTGGCCTACCCCTACTAGTGTCACTGACATTAGGTCCTTTTTGGGATTAGCCGGATATTATCAGAAGTTCATTGAGAACTTCTCGAGAATAGATTGTCCCATGAACTCCTTGTAGAAGAAGGAAAATAATTTCTTATGGACGACCAAGTGGGAGGAAATTTTTCAAAAAATTAAGCAGGTTTCGATGACCGCACTAATACTACGAATTGCAGACGCTGATGGGGATTTCATTGTTTGCACGAATGCAAGCAAGGAAGGACTCGGAGGAGTCCTCTTGCAAAACAATTATGCGATCTGTTATGAATCATGGAAGTTTAAAGAACATGAGAAGAACTACCCCACACATGATCTTGAGTTAGCTACCATCATTCACGCATTGAAGATGTGGAGGCACTACCTCATGGGAAGGAAATTCCTTCTTAAGATAGACAATATGATTCTGAAGTATTTATTTGAGCAACCGGATCTGAATGATAGGAAAGCTAGATGGTTGGCTTTCCTTAGCGAGTAGCATTTCGAGATAAAGCAGATTAAAGGCAAAGAGAACAAGATTGCTGATGCTTTGAGTCAACCATTAGAATAAGTACCTAGTTTTTCATTTACCTATGTACTCTACTCACAGATTTCATATTGTGAGCAAAGCCATGTTTAGGAGTAGAGGACTAGTTCAGATCTAAGCTTTAATAAAACCTAAATAAAAATTACCACTAATTAAATATAATAAATAGAATCTAATATATATATATATATATATATATATTATCAGGTGTAAAAGAGAGATGTAATTGTAATTTAGCAACACTATAAACACGTTTAAGAATAATCATAAAACCAGATTATTAAAGCTAAGATAAAAACCAGCAAAGACCTCATAGGGTCTGCATCATTATATACCTACTAAGAACTTGAATAAACATTAAACAATCTACATTAATAAAATATTATCATAAATCAAATCAACGGTCCAAGTATCAAGACCATCTAATGGTCCACGATTTATATTATTACAAATAATTACATCTACAAAAACTTATGCAGTATACAAATTATACACATAAATAACCCATTGCATAAAAAACAAATCAAACCATCTAAACATTATAAATTCCATTGTAACAATCACATACCTTAAATACAATGCCCAATATAATAAAATCCAACATAACCTCATCTACAATAATCATTTAAATACCAACATAATATGATTACAGTATCAATTTAAAAACCATATAATTACACAGAGGTTGCAGAATTGACTCTTGTGGGTGTTTAAGCCCAAATCACAAACCATTTAAATATAAATCCTCATCACAGTAACTGAATTATATGCAGGTTGTAAACAAAACCTAAATTCTCTAGACACAACAGTCGAAAGACCCAAATAAAATTATATACGTTGTAATCTATGGCCCTCGACCTTTTATCACATATAACTCATTATAATAATCAACAGTTACAAAATATTAAACCCTGTCAATGTTACCAGCAGCTACGATTCATAGTCGTAAGGATACACCACATACAACCCGCATATCATATTACACAAACCAAATCATAAAATTAAATACGCTAACACAGCTACGAGGGTGGGTAACACCAATGCCATACGACATGGCCCCAAGCTATAATATTGTTACCCTTTTTCATTCACACAACCGACTTATACAACGCATGTAAAGTCCGAAGTAGGCTACTTGGGAGAATGAAGCCACCATGAGAAAGGCTTACCCTGCCTTGTTTCATGATTTCATTTTGAGTCCCTAGAACACCAGGGATGGTGTTGTTCTAAGCGAGGAGGGATGTGATATCCTGAATTTTGGACCTAACACTTATGGGCATGAGCCCATTGATTATGATGTTACCTTGATAGTTTATTTTGATATACTAGGTCAAATACCCCATTGCATATGAACATGATTATTTGTTTGATATACTAGGCGTAAGACAATTGCATATGATATATATATATATGTTTTGTTGTGTTGGGCATGGACCTTGAAGCACATGATTGATGAGATGTTTTGTGTTGAGCGAGGAGCTCTAGGTCACATGGGTAAATTGATTTTTTGGGTTGAGGAAGAAGCTTTGGAGCACATGAGTACTTATATTTGTGTTGAGCATAAGCCCCAGAGCCTTCCATGTTGATGTTGAGCATTAGCTCTAAAACATCCAATCCTTGGTCATTGTATCCCTAGGTGTATCCTACAAGTACATCCTAGCATTAGTATTGAGCAAAGGGCTCTAGAATTGCACTAAGTTTGTAACCCCCTGTTTTTAACATTGAGTATGGGCTCTGGTAAGCGCTAGGTGTTATTGAAAAGAATTAACTATTCCCAAGTGAAAATGATTCGATAAAAATATTAATCTCATTTGACTTATTTATAAGTGATTAAATGAAATTTTGAATTTCTGTATTCTCATCAAGTACTAAAGAACTACCATGTTATATGAGGGAATCCAACATGCAAGGATGTTTAGAGTTTCCTAGCCTAGTATAGCTAACCATCTAGCTAATGACCTTAATGAAGAAAGTGTCATAAGTCTAGGGATCACAATATGTGATACCCTAATAAAAATGTAAACAAATAATATATTATTATATATTTTATACGAAGTATGTATAAAGAGTACACATAGTAATAATATTAATAATGTAAGAAAGAAGGAAAAGTTCTATCTATTACTATTATTACTAAGATAACGATTAAATATTATAATACCTATAAACGTCCAATTAGGAACTAGTTGAAAATTCCCGAGTTAAAATATTAAAAGTACTAAATTAAATAAAAAGGGTTAAATCAAGAAATCAAAGGATTATTGATTTAACTGCGCCTTTGACTAAAAAGTCTATCTATAAAGTCCTAATCTAAGGATAGGATTGGGGATCTCTCGTATCTTTTTGGAGTCATTATTCTGCCTGATTATTCTCAAGAGAGTTCTTGGAGAACATTTTCCAAAGAGGAAAAAGGAGAAATGATCTAGACCTGATATACCAGTTAAGGCAACCTTACCTTAGGAGCTATAAGATACTTGCATGTTGGAAACTAGCTCGACGGGGTCCGTATTGAAGCCAAGAATCCATATTGAAGCCAAAAACAATTTCGAGTCATGGTTGGGTGGAACGTGGTAGTTCCCAACTCATTCAGTCATCTATACAGAGGTCATATCTGCCTAAGAATTGTTAATGCTAGGTAATTGAGTGTGCAGGTTCCAGCCATTAGAAGAGCTTCAATTTTTCAAGTATGAGGTTCTTGACTGCCTATTTCATTATCTAGATTAAGTGATGGCTAGATTAAGCAAGTGTTTATATTATATTTCTAACCCTATGTACCTTTGTTTTCGTGTCAAAATTATTTTAGGGTTTACATTTTTCATTATAAACCATAGGCTGCAATTTAATTCCTATTCAAAGATTTATCAAGGGTTTTGTATTTTTAGTTTTACTTCTGTATTGACTTTTACAACTTAAACCTTGTTTCCCTATAGTCTAGGAATTATTTCTAATAAGTACCTAGTTGTTCATTTACCTATGTACTCTAATGACAGATTTCATATTGTGAGCAAAGCCATGTTTAGGAGTAGAGGACTAGCTCATATCTAAGCTTTAATAAAACCTAAATATAAATTACCACTAATTAAATATAATATATAGAACCTAACATATATATATATATATATATATATAGGTATAAAAGAGACATGTAATTATAATTTAGGAACACTATAAACATGTCTAAGAATAATCATAAAACCAGATTATTAAAGCTAAAATAAAAACCAACGAAGACCTCATAGGGTCTACATCATTATATACCTACTAAGAACTTGAATAAACATTAAACAATCTGCATTAATAAAATATTATCATAAATCAAATCAACAGTTCAAGTATCAAGACCATCTAATGGTCCACGATTTATATTATTACAAATAATTACATCTACGAAAACTTATGCAGTATACAAATTATACACATAAATAACCCATTGCATAAACAACAAATCAAACCATCTAAACATTATCATTAGAGGAAATTTCAACTCAAAATGGGCCTCCTAAAATGAACTAATAAAATAATAGTTAAAATAATAAAATAATATTTATTAATTTTGGAGGAA
>LPNX010636270.1:58785-77941 GCA_001517045.1 Pseudotsuga menziesii
TACATCATTTACAAAAATGAGTTGTTGCATTTTAAACAAATTTACAATATTTGTACATACCTCATTCAATTTCTTCTTGAGTTTTATTTTGAACATTCATATCATCAACATTTTGATCCATTTCTCTAGTTACATCATGATTAGCGATGTCTTCAATATTTGTATTCTTTTGTTTCTTTTTTTCATGGTATTTGATTTTTTGCTTTTCATTATGTAAGGAATCATCTCGAGTGCGATCACATTTCCTCTTTTGTGTTTTTTTGTTTCCCATGATTATTCAATGTATACCTTCACCTTAGAATAAATTGCCTTAGAGAGAATCTTAATCATCAAAGAAAAAATTCACCTTAGAAAATACAATAAAAGTAAGAGTCATCCACCTCAAGCAATATGACTACAAAAAGTAGTGATAATGGCTACAAGGTAGGTTATCAAACAAATTTGGCACTTCTAGGCCACGTGAATTACAAAAAAATTAGAGTTTATTTATATGTTATAAAAGTATAATTAACGAGTATAAATCCGCATTCACTAAATATAAATTACCAGTTAAAAGGCCAAAAGATGACTACTAAAAATTGATAATTAACCAGTTTAACGCAAGGTTATAAAAAGTAAAAATGTCCATAAAATATTGTTCAAAATATTTCAAAAAAAATGTACCATAAAATAAATTGGTGTAGAATTTTTAAGAAAATTTGTACCATAAAATATTTTCTAGAAACATCTTCTATAAAGAAAAAAAGTCTCCACCATAGAACATAATTACTAAAAAAACTTTACTATAAACATTTTACCATAAAAAATTTACAAAAAGAATCTTTCAATTAAATAAAAATAACACGATAGTTTCTAAGAACAATTTACCATTACAAATTTTTCAAAATAATGTTTGCTATCAAATAAAAATAAGCTTCATCTTAAAAGACAAGTTTTAAGAACACTTACCAGAAAAAGAGCCTTCCTTCTTCTATAACTATGTAAAATGTTGATCAAATATGTATATACAACATTCATATAAATAAAGAATTGAAACGTTGTTTCGAAAAGAGGTAAAAACATTTCAAGTTCATGAAATGAAACGGTGTTTCGAAAAAACGTTTCAAGTTTTTTTCCGGCTGGCAGAAAAAATTCAATAGGGATTTTCGGTCGAACTCTTTTCCGTCCGTTAAATCTCACTTTCAACCTAATGTTTACTATTTTTCGTCTGAAAGATTAGTTTGGTAGAAAACCTGTAATTTTTCAAAAATGGAATTCCATCGCATATCTAACTCTTCTTCTAATTTCGGAGAGATCGGATCATATCAAATACTTACAATTTATCTTCACAAATAATACCATGTGTTGCATAATTCAATCTAGTTTCTATAGATGTGAATTTTGTTGAAATTGGTGTGATCCACTAATTTTATTTATTATATTTCTTAGAATGTGTTTGGATTTCTTCAAAATTTAATAGAATTCATTGAAATGAAAATTCAATAACTTCTAAAAGACACGATGAAATTTTTTGGATAAATCATGGTCCTCAACATTGATGTCTTTTCTTCAAAAGGGTACTTTTAGTTTTTTTGTTTAGAATTGGAAATTAGGGAAGATGATGTGTCAACCTAAACATGTGAGTTTTATGCTAGTTTTTTAGATTAGTCGACTTCAAAGAATTCTAATAATTATTGCATGCAGCTATTGGATACAAACTTATACACAGATGTTAGTACAATCTATTTAGATCATCATAACATATATTGTTTTTAATGAACAATAGTTGAATAATGAATTAACTTGTCTCTAAAATCATCACTATTTTTCAGAATTTCATTCATTAATAACATACTATCAAACACTTGTGAAAATGACATATCAAATGCCAATAAAAAAAATCTAAAAAATATCCATTCTCTACAACTTTTATTGTTATTACAAAATGAAATTCTAAATACAAATCTAATTTTTCTTTGCTTGAAGTTGACAAAATTACAAAAACAACACTCCTTTTCTCATTACCCCCCAAAATAGACACCCAGATTCATGATTTCACCTGGATTGGACCAACATGTAAGGTTTGGTTTTAAACGCGTGTAGAGAAGCAAAGCATACATATGCTTTTAAGTAAAATAGAGATTACACCACAAGATTCACACATAATATAGAGAGAATTACCTTAAGAACCCTTAACGAGGAAAACTAGAAAACATTGGAGCCCCACCTCCTATTTTCTTATTATCATTATGAATCACTCACAATCCAAAGTATAGTTGTTGCACAACATCCAATAAGTTAATCTATTAACCCATATTAGAAATAGATCCCAATCCGTTAACTCAGATTAAATTACTTGTTTTTAGAAAATCCCAAAAATAGCCCCAAAACAAGTGCACCCCCCACCACACAAATGCAAAGAATATAACACATAACCAAGACAACACATGGCAAAATTTTATTATTGGACCATAAAATTTACTATCAATCTATTCAATAATTGTATTTATGTTTATCCAATTTAATGCATATCTTTCTTTAATTTTAATTTTGTATATATATGTCTATGTGTTAAAAAAATGGACCTAGATGAATTAAGATGTGACAACTCTCAACTCTCACCTAATAACTTAGATGAATTTTATTTTTAATAATATCAACATGGATTCATCTAAATCTCATTATGTACCTTCTAAGCTAATTTATAATCTCAAATATACTATCCATACTTTATAATCTCAACTATGTTACTAATAAAAAGGCTAGATTACTAATAAAAAGCATGGATTAAGTTATTTATTGAAAAAAATTCCAACTACATTATTCATAGTTTTGCATTATATATTAACCTTTTTATATCAACTCATCCAATAATGACGTGCACACCTTATTGGACCCCCCCCTACCCCCAGCCACGTGTGTCCAACGCATACGATAGAGCACTAGATGGTGGGGATCGTGAGGCTGGTCGGTGACAAGCGCACCCCCACCACACACATGCAAAGAATATAACACATACCCAACATAATACATAGGGATAGACGCTACAAATATTTTATTATTGGACCATAAAAGTTATTATCAATCTATTCAATAATTGTATTCATCTTTATCCAATTTAATACATATCTACCTTTGATTTTAATTGTATATATATGTGTGCGGGAAAAAATAGATATAAGTGAATTAAGATGTGACAACTTTCAACTCTCACCCAATAACTTAAGATGAATTTTATTCTTTTATAATATTGACATAGATTCATCTTTTCATAAATATATTTAATTTTGTTGTATCTAAGTTTATGAAGTTGCATTATGTAAAATTTAGAAGTGACCAATAAATTTAGGGTGATTCTCCATCCACTTATCATTTCAAGTTATAGAACAATAAAAAAACAGAAATCAATAGATTCCCGATAATCCATCTATTATTTAAAAAAATAATAGTTTTAGGCGATATAGTCATCAAAACTAAACTCCATCCTTTTTCCAAGAGCACTCCACTTCAAACCCTAAAAATAGATAGTACCAATACCATCCTTTTTCCAAGAGCACTCCACTTCAAACCCTAAAAATAGATAGTACCAATACCCCATTTAATCTCCACGTGATCAAACGAAAGGAATGATATTTTCTTGGATAAGAAGCCCCTCTTCCTCTACGTCGACATGTTTAAATCTGGTTTACATACGTCTATATATAACTCTAACTCTCCATCCATTCGATCTTCATTTTCATTTGGAGAGACCAAAGTCTGTTTCGACTTGTTTATTAATTCTGTTTTAAGTGGGCGACACCGCTCCATCGATTAACTGAACTATCCCAAGGCGCAGCGGCAAAGCTCAGTGTTTCGGAACTGAAGAAAGCTAGGGATAGGGATTGTGATCTGAAGCTCGGTCGCACCGTTAACAGAAAAACGAATGCGGTGTCCACCATGGACACGCAGACGGAGAACAGGACGACGCCGGTTAAATTTAGTTTGCCTGATAATCATCGCGGATGTGGGAGGATAGTAAGCCAGAAGCCTGCTGCAGAGAAATTTAGGGTCACTACCATGAAAGAATTCCCTGTATTTATTGCTGCCAAAGATAAAATTTGGCCGGAAGGAACATTCCGTCCCTTCCTTTAGAAGTCTTGATATTTATATCCTCGATTCCCGTATATATTTCCAATTTCTCAGTTTTCTGTTTCGTCATCCCTGTCCTAGGGTTTCTGTCTTTCCGATTTTGTAATTAGCTTATCCCAGAAATGTAATGGAGATTATTCTGGTCAATGCATATTTCTATTAAAAATCAACTGGAATGTTTCTTTCTTCTGTTAAACTTCAAATCTTTGGCTAAATTAGTTTATTTTTCCTTCGGTTCTCATAGCTTTCCAGGTCTTGTCTGTTCTTTATTATTTTACTTATAGAAGCAACTTTCTTTTTAAAATTCTTTCACTGTTAAAGTTCAAATGTTTGGCTAAATTAGTTTGTTTTTCCTTCGGCTCTCATAGCTTTCCAGGTTTTGTCTGTTCTTTAATATTTTACTTATATATATAGAAACAACTTTCATTTTAAAATGATCTTTCTTCTGTTAAGGTTCAAATCTTTGGCTAAATTAGTTTGTTTTTCCTTCCGCTCTCATAGCTTTCCAGGTTTTGTCTCTTCTTTAATATTTTACTTATAGAAGCAACTTTCATTTTAAAATGATTTTACAGGTAAATATATTTTCTTAGCTCGCGCACCATGAAGTCGAGCCGTTGTATCACGTTTCGCGTGAATGCAGACAAGCAGTAAGGGTTTATTACAGCTCCGAATTTGATATTTAGATTTTTAAGATCAACAAAATTAGTCTTTCTACAGTTATCTAAATGAATTTGTTTTTTAGTTTCTCTAAATGCAACTGTTTTAACTTTTTCCTTATTGTTGCTGTTTAGGTTGAAATTGCTCAGCAAACGTATTTTGCTTATAAAACCCACGATAATAAGCGACCGCGTATTCATTCTACTTTTTTAAATGAAAGCACTGCAAATTCTTCTTCCAAATGGAACAGTGCATCTAGATGGCCTGCAACACCTAAGGCACCGAAACGTGTACAAAGGCATCGAAGGATTTGCTTGGCTGATAAAGATATGGCAGACTTAAAAGGAACACTGGTCTTTTGAGCTCAACACCAATGAACCTGAATTTGTTACACCATCTTTTGGAATGTTGGTGTTCAAATTTGAAATATTTTCATAGGCAGCATCTACTTGTGCTCCACTGGATGAATAATTTGTCACACTAAGTTTATCTGTTTTGTACAAAACAGCTTCCAGCAGCAGCATTTTGTCTATTGCTTTTGTAAATTTCCAGGAGTATTAAATATGAAAAATAAGATTAATATAGGTATTTAGGAGTAGAGAATAAGGTATCGAGGTTTATAGGTATTGATAGGTATAAAAGAGATGTATAGTAAAATTAAAGAAAATATGGTAGAAATAGAGGTATTTTAATGGGAAATGTATATTAGGAGGGGATAGAAAAAAGATTTTTTGTAAGTTATTAATAATAACTAATAAAATTAAGGATATTCTTTAATATCCTATAAACTAAAACCTTATTCAATTTCCACACAAATTATGAAATTTAACTTTATATATTCCCTAATTTAATCTCTATTCCTTTTCTTTTCATATATTCCCTAACTTAATCCCTTTTCTTTTTCTTTTCATATATTCCCTAACTTAATCCCTTTTCTTTTTCTTTTTGTAACGATAAGATTCTAGTGTATTGTGATAGAAAATTGAGATAAGAACTATTCTTAATATGATATGATAAGTATGATGCTGCGTTAAAATATTGCAATCTTTACTGCTTATTAAACAGTTATCTTCGACTTGAGTAACTCGGATATTTAATGGAATATGTGTGATCAGATCTTCATCTCCCTTTGTGTATAAGGATCTTCGTGTCTCTATGGAAATACATTTTTTTATTTTTTAACCTGAAGTTTTAAATTTTTTTAACCCAAATAGATTGTGTGTTGTGTTGTGAGAGAATTGAATAAAATCATATTAGATTTAATGGATTAATTTTCTTACATGTTATAATGTTACAAGGATAGGTCATAGAATTAGTCTAACACACTAAGCTGGCTGCCCCAATAAAGTAAACTATTTTATTTATATTTTTGAAAATCAAATAAAAAATTTTAATAGTCTAAGTTTTTTCATAATAAAAAAAATAATTAGTTTAATTTTTTTAAGAGTAATTGTTTTATGATTATGTTAATTAGTTTAATGTTTATGATATACCATAAATGGATAACTATAAGTAATTAGTTTAATGTTTAGCATTTATTTAAAAGTTATCTATCTTTACAAAACTAAGTGTTCATTTGGGTTTACCGACCACTTTACTTGTGGTTGTGTTAGTTTAGTTACATCGATACCTTTAGATATTATCTTATAATTTGGATTTACTTAGGATTTACTAGCACAAGGCCCATAGGCCACCTGTAAGTTTTGAATATGCTTGGACTTAAAAATAAATTGAAAGCATCAATTGAACAAACAAAAGCTGATTTAAATATTAATCAATATGCATTTAAGAATAACAAGATACAAGGACCATGAAATGAATCTAGAAAGCTTTAGAATTCAAACATTCTGGTGAGGTCTTTGAGTTGGGCACAATCTTATCACTAGAATAATTTGTTGAGAACTACACATTTTCTCCTGGGAGAGAGATACATAGTGAGTACTATAACTAGAGATACATAGTGAGTACTATAACTTCGACCAGGTGTCCATCTTTATACATGTATTGTACATACTTGCTCAAAAAAGCATTGGTGGTAGGGATAATACTCCTCAATCACACTAAGTGATCAAGAAGTTTGAACATTTTTATGTCACCAATGATCCTGACCATGACATGTTCTTCATTCAACACTCCTTTGGGTTGATTTATGATTCATTGAGAAAGAGAGGTGTATCATTTTTGGTCATATCAAATCGACACACTATTTTTATTGGTTGAGTAGCCTCCACAAAGAAACAGAAATTCGACACACCTAGAGATTTTTTGAAATAGGGAATGAAAAAGGTAAAATAATGGAACAGGTGCATGTGTGAAACCAACACTTCAGACGTACCAAATGAGTCAAGGTGCAACCCGACTCAAATGCTCTGTAGAATTAGTTGAATGGCGCACACGATAGTTGGGACATCAAGGTCACGAACACGCAAGGTCTCTGCACAGGTAATAAACTCCAAACTCAATTAATAGGCTAATAATATTATATCATCATTTCCAAAAAAACCCTGCTTGGTAGGAATTTATATGACAAATTGAATTCCATGCATGTTCTTTGGTAGGAATTTATATGACAAATTGAATTCCATGCATGTTCTTTTGGGATGTTTCAATTGGCGATGAGAATAGATCCACGTCGTGGTAGTGTGAGACCATACATGGTATCAGAAAATTACATTATGTTCGAAATAAGGACATGAGAAACATATTTTCCATTGAAACGAGGAAGTATGCTTGTTTTTGGGATTTGCGGATTCATTATTGTGAAAATGATGTATATGTGAAACAATGAAAATATGTTCCTCTTTTTCCAAAAAGCCCACTTCGAATTTCGGCATGACAAGAGATGCACACTGACTAGGTTGATGCTCTCACGAGAACATGATCGAGTTTCTTATGTGGTTAGGAAAGGTATAACACTTCATTATACACATACAAATATTGTAAAAATGCATGTAGGACATTTCAATAATATTTGTAGTTTATCTTGTAGGTAATGTGGCCTATTATTTGATGCGGTGTACACAAATTAAAAGCATGTTGAAGATATAGTTCTTAGATGATGACCTTATACCCTCTAATATCTCCACATGAGGATATTACCAAGTATATATAAACATATATACTACCTTCAGGTATTAATATTTCAAAATAATGCATAACCATTAAAAAAAATTACCTCTCGACTCTCATATTTTGTGCACTAAGTTAAATTATATTTATGCAGAACTAGATTAGTAAACCTCTGCTAAGTCGAGCCTTTCCTCCAGTTATGGTGTCCTTCTTTATCCTTTGGCGCTTAAGTCACCAGCACCCTGCGCTAGCCAAAAACCATATAACCACCTCTTTAAAACTTTAACTCCTCCATTTGTTCTTCGGACAAGATACTCTGACCGCGTTTCCTTTCAATTCAATCTACATTGTTGGTTGCTTTCACAATGCACAGTGACTGTCAGATCATTGTTTATTTCCTCCGCCTGGTCCCTGCGTATTCATTACTCTATAAACCATCCAACCTCATCAGAATATTTCAAATATTGATCAATATACGATGAATCCACTCTCTTTGTTTGCATTTTGCTATGCTTCCCAATAATTCAGACTATAATTAGAACTGAACGAATGAGGTCTATATCTATAGATTTTATACAACATCTATGAATGAATAATGTATTATTTCCATCAATTCATCAAATAAACTGTAAATAAATGAATGAAACCATAGAATCAATACAAAACTACTTTATTCAATTTAAATCAACTCCCTCAACTTGAATTAAATACAGAGGTGTGGTCTCTACAAAATAAATAAAGACTTTTTGTCTCTTTTGCTCAAGGAATGATGAATTTCGAGCTTCTCCCAAAGACCAATCAATCTCTCCCTCTATCTCTGAATTTACAAGTCTTCGAAGGGTTCAAGAATCTGTCAGTGATTAAATATAATCGACGTGTGTTTCCATATCCATAATTCAGGGTTACAAACTCAATTTGAATTATGTTTTATGACTCACCTATCTAGTTTCTATTCTTACTGGTAGCATGACTCAACGAACTCATTAACTCATCCAACTAACTTCTAAAATTTTGGAAAACCTTAACTTTTCAAGCAAATCCTATATATAAAATATGGAAAGGATATGAGAGTTCATTTTCCACTTTATTCAATATTCTATGAAAAAAAGAAATTATAAATGAGACTCCAAGCCTCTTCTAGAAGGTCTCACACTTGTATTTATGAAGTCATAGAGGACTTCATCCTTTGGGCCTATGCTTCTGCATCAGAACCCCCAACTTGAATTTGTTCATGGGTTCTTGTCCATGATTTCCTTCTTTGTATTTTTTCTGTAGGATTGCAGCACACACCGAAAGTTTTAATTTGGGTAGTTTTCTCATATTGAACAGTCCCTTCAGCCATCTCTTCCAACATTCTATTAGCAACATGTCTACTGGTTTCTATGGTACATATTCTGATTTGCAAAACAGTTCTTGCCACCCTTCTTTTGACCTACAAACAATCTGATTTGTTCACAAATTTGTTTGTAAACAAATCAGTTTTCATGTTAGAAAAGCAAACAACAAATATATTAGCATAAAAATGCCTAGCGTTAGTTCCATGTTAGTTCCATGAATTCCTTGGTCTTTCTTCTCCTTGCTTTCTTCTATTACATCACTACCTTTAGCAATTTCATCAATCATGTTGCTTTCATCTTCCTTCATGACTACATAGTGTGTTTCCTTCATCAATGCCATACTTGCATTTGAAATTTTATGTTGGTCTTTCCCTTCCTTCAACCAATCACTACACACTTTGTTAGTCATTTCAATATCAAAATTACTTGATAAACTTGATTGTGAAATTACCTTGACTTCTGCTTCAACCTTCGAATCTTCTACGAACTTCTTATCAGTAATCATCATCATCAGTAATTAATTATTGAATTCCTCTTGCTTACCTCTGAATGGATAAAGGCTATGCTTCTTACCACTCATTTCAAAGAAATATGCATTCATCTTGCCCTCGTGTACTACATCTCTACCAAACTACCAAGGCTTGCCTTATAAAATATGACAAGCACCCATTTCAATTATGTCACATATTACCTCATCTAGATAATTTTCAACTTGGAATTCTAGTTCGAATTTTTCATTCACTAGAAATTGATGGCCTTTCTATAGCCATGCAACTCTGTATGGTTCTGGATGTACTGTCCTCTTCAATTTCAATTTTTTCACCATTTCTGTAGACACCAAATTATAAGTACTAACACTATTTATTATTAACTTGCAACATTTACCTTTAGCCTTGAAGACTGTACTGAATATCCTTCTCCTTTGGACTAATTCATTAATTCCCACAACGACTTTCCTTACTCGCAAAGCCTCGCCTTCTTCAGGGTATTTCTTAGTCACCTCTAATTACTTTGGAGTTTCAGTTTCAGGCTGCACTACTTGTGCTCCTCTCTCCTCACAATGTTTTCTAGACAATCCCATGACATATGGCTAAGTTGTCCACATGTGTAACACCTTATTTGTCCACCTCTACCTTCGCCCCTTCCTCTTGAAGCAACTCTCCCACCTATGTTATCATTAGTTCTGCCAGGTTGTGCTTGCTGGTCTGAACTCCTAGCTTCACCTTTTTGATGTTGTTCCCTTCCTCTAGAGACTCTCAACTTTTTTTTGACTCTTTTTCTTATCATATTCTCCTCAGCCTTCAAAGCAACATAATATGCTTATGTTTATTCCATAGATCTCAATGACATTAAGCTCAAATTATCTTGAATATCAAATCTTAAGTTGTTTACATACCTAGAAACTCTCTGAGGTGTATCCTCTATATAACCTGATCTAATATTCACCTTATAAAATTCCTCAGTAAACTCCTTAATTATCATTGACTTTTTTTTAAGAATTTTCATTCTCCTAAACAAAATCAATTGGTAATCCTTAGGAAGAAACTTACCTCTTAGTTTAGCTGTCATTCTTCTCAAGCTATTGATCTTGGTTTTGTGTTTCAAGATCCTCTCCTCTTGCACACCATCCCACCACAAGGATGCATGCTCTCTCAACCTAGTGACAACAAATCTAATATGCTTGTCTTCCTTCACTTCAACATAATCGAAATGTTTGTTCATAGCATTGATCTAATCAATTAGTTCCTCGGGATCCAAGCTCCCATTATAGAATGGTACATTATCGTGTGAACTTGAACTTGCACCAAAGATTGATTTCAGTATTCTTACCTCAAGATTTTCAGCAGTTGTCTCCTCCTCTTATCTAGTATCTCTTCCTCCCTTGTATCTCAAGTGTGCTCTCGATGTATATAGGTCTCCAAGGCTTCCAGAATTGCTCTCAGATTTCTCACCTCCTCTCTTTACTTTACATTAGTAGTAGATCTTCCTCGCCTACCCCAACCTCGTCCAACTCTGACATCCATCTCTTGGCACAATAACTCATTGATAAATATTTTCTTCATTTAATCAAAAACAAAATTATTGCTATGCTCTGATACCAAATTTGATGACCTTATACCCTCTAAGAGCTCCACATAGCTCCACATGAGGATCTTACCAAGTATATATAAACATATATACTACCTTCTTGGTATAAATATTTCAAAATAATACACAACCATTAAAAAAATTACCTCTCGACTCTTATATTTTGTGCACTAAATAAAATTATATTTATGCGGAACGATATTAGAAAACCTCTCTTAAATTGATCCTTTCCTCCAGTTATGGTGTCCTCCTTTATGCTTTGGTGCTTAAGTCACCAGCACGTGACGTTAGCCATAAACCATATAACCACCTCTTTAAAACCTTAGCTCCTCCATTCGTCCTTCGCACAAGATAATCTGACCTCGTTTCCTTTTGATTCAATCTACACGGTTGGTTGCTTTCACAATGCACAGTTATGTCGAATCATTGTTTCTTTCCTCTGCTGGTCCCTACATATTTGTTACTCTATAAACCATCCAACCTCATAAGAATATTTCAAATATTGATCAATATGCAAATGAATCCACTCTCTCTACTTGCAATTTTCTATGATTCCCAATAATTCAGACTACAATTAGAACTAAACGAATGAGGTCTATATCTATAGATTGCATACAACATCTATGAAAGAATAATGTATTATTTCCATCGATTCATCAAATAAATGGTAAATAAATGAATACAACCATAGAATCAATAAGAAACTACTTTATTCAATTTAAATTAACTCCCTCGACTTGAATTAAATACAGAGGTTTGGTCTCTACAGAATAAAGAAATACTTTATCTTTCATTTTCTCAAGGAATGATGAATTTTGGGCTCCTCCCATAGACTAATCAATCTCTCCCTCTATCTCACACTTTCCAAGTCTTCGAAGGGTTCAATCTCCTTTACAAATGAATCTGCAAGTTGTTGAATACAATCAATGTGTGTTTCCAAATCCATAATTAAGGGTTACAAACTCAATTTGAATTATGTTTTATGACTCATCTATCTGGTTTTTATTCTTACTGCTAGTGTCACATCCCCACCCCTCATACAGACGATGGAGAGGACGCGACCAACACACTGTTACTTTCAATCGGGCGAAATAGCCCCATTAACATTAAAACATAATAAATAAAATACATTAAACATAAATATATACACCTATGCATAATGCATTCTACAACGGAAGCAAAAACATCCATTCAACACATTGAGCATGTTCATTTTAATTCATCAACTATTCATTGAAGAAATTAAATACACAAGAATACTTATATGGAAAATAAGTTGACCCACAACTAGCTATGTCATTGCAACATTCCACCCAACCATAGGCGAGCATTCTCATCAATCTCTCAGCATCATTGCCACCCCCGAGCTAGGCATGATTCCATAAGGCACTAGGGAAATAACCGGCTCACACATAGTCCAAAACAATCACAGTCAAGCAAACACACCATTGAGTTTCATAGACTATCCAGCTAATCCAATAAGAAATTGGGTTTTACACGCTGCTAAGGAAACTAGCCAACAACACATGGGTTCCTTGGACTTATCCTGCCAATCCACACTCCCATCAAACACACAGTCAACCCATTTAATCAAACACAGTCATACACAACTGTTGGATATGAACAAAATGTTCTTGGGAACCAAAACAAAAATGGCAATTGGGGAAAACAACCCAGCATGAGAAAATACATTTTCAGAAAATGTTCGTGGGCTTCATAGAGGTAAAAATGACCTCATCAAACCCTGATACTTTGGATCTATTCTCCCATCCACTAGGCATTACCAAAAACGAGATTTTCAATTACAATCAACACAATAAAATGGGGAAAAAATCCCTCTAACAGAAATTCGATTTTCCAGAGTCGTTTATGGACCTAACGTTGCCAAAATGAACTCAACAACACCCAAAATTTGTGGGTCTTGTCTCCCACTCGTTGGAAACCCAAAAAATAGTTTCCCATCTTGGAGAAAACAAGGAAAAAATGAAGAAAATTGTGGAGGAGAACTCCCAACTTCCTCACAGGGGAAAAAACGCCTTCCTCAAACCCCAAAATCATGGCCCCCTCCTTCCCATTCACCCCAAAAACACCCAAAATGCATTCTGAGTGTGGGGAAGGGAAGCAAATGGAAGCCAAATCGTGGAGGAGAGAGCTTTGTCTCCTCCTTCTACGTGAGGGAGCCAAGACTCTATGAGGATGGATGAGAAATGAAATTCATGGGTGCCTAATGGCTTGGGCATGCCTTCCCAAGCTTTTACTTGCCCCACAAGTCAAAAATACACTTTTTAAAAATGGGTGACTTCCCAAATTCGAATTTGACCTCTATGTCTTTCCCATCCCAAGGAGATAACTTCTTCAACCACTTTTAGATGACTGGGCACAAAAGGACAAAAAGGGGTAGTCAACAACTTTATGAGTTTTACCTTAGACATTTGGATTTTCCCCATAGGATCAAGGTTTGAATAATTCCCCCCTATTCCTTGTGAAATCATGCCCCTATCTCTTTAACGTTGTGGCACATAGCTAGTTGTGGCGTTTTTATTAATTTGCATTTTACATAATGTCTCAAAACACATTGTTCCCAGCTATCACATAACCCGTCGGCATCGATTTCAAAATTTATGAAACACAAAACACTAAACCCATGGTGGGGCCTTTTCATTGAGCTCCATACCATTATTTAATACAATATTTACATCATATGCAATTTAATACCATGGGGTCAAAACCGGGGTGTTACAGCTAGTATGACTCAACTAACTCTTAACTCATCCAAATAACTCCTAAAATTATGCAACTCCTTAATTGTTCAAACAAATCCTATCGATAAAATATGGAAATGATATGAGAGTTCATTTTCCATTTTAGTCAATCTTCTATGAAAAACAAGAAATTATAAATGAGATTCAAAGCCTCTTCTAAAAGGTCACACTTGCCTTTATGAAGTCACATATGACTTCATCCTTTGAGTGTATGCTCATGCATCATTATATTATTTACAGAAATTTTATGCCTAAATATATATCATGCCAATATAGTCGTTTGGTGGTGCAAGCTCATATACATCTAATGGAAGTCAAGGTGAATAGAGGTGATCCAAAGAGATGGAAGATGGAAGAAGTTGACCAAGATCGTATTGTGGAGATTTACAATGTGTAAATTGTAATTGAATTTTAATGTGTAGATTGTAATGTAATAGAATTTTAAATTTTGACTTTGTAAATAAAATGTAATTGAAATTGAACTTTTAAATTGTAACTACACATTGAATTTTCAATTGAAATTACACATTAAATTTGAAATTTTAATTTTAAATTTTAACTTTAAATTTTAACTAAATTGCAATGTGTAAATTGTAATTGAATTGTAATGTGTAGATTGTAATGTAATTGTAATTTAAATTTTAAACTTTAATGTAATTGAATTTTAAATCTTGAATTTGCAATTGTAATATAATTAAAATTGAAGTTTTATATTGTAATCAATGTGCATTAAATTTCCAATTGAATAGAAAAACATTTACATAACCATAATAACTATATCTAGATGTAATATAAAAGAAGATCCATTTCAAACTCTAGAAAAAGACACATGAAGGTCAATATGATAAAATGTACTTTAAAACATTCCATAGATTTGAAATAATAAAAGTCAATATATGTACATATATAACAAAATTTCCAAAACATGACAATGTTTACATCATCAAGTCAATGGCCACTACCACCATCAGGCCCTTGATTAGACATGTGACCGTCATCACTTGCAGTAGACCGTTGGACTTGAGGTGGTAAACTATCAAAGAAGGCCTCAATATCAAACTACCATAAAAGTTAAAATTGTGAACATTGTAAGTTAGTTAAATTTTGACCAATCTATAATATTCAACAAGAAGGGAAAAATTTAATTAATGGATGTGAAACTCACTTGACTCGAGTAGATGGTGATATCTGGCATGTGGGTTGGAACGTGGGTTAACGCATGCTCATCACGGCCACATGGACGAGAAACATCCCAATGATGTGAGAAAGTGATGGAAGCATCGATTCCCACCTGTAGTGATTCCTATGTAAGATGTCATGACATGTAATAAGTAATAAATTATTAATTAAAAATAAACATAAAATATAGTTCAAGAATTAAAACACAAAATATAAATTGAATTACTAAATGTGAATTGAATTGGAACATAAATTAAAACTTATCTCTATGTCTGGATCTTCTCGGTCAAGACCTTGGTGGTTCTCATGTGTATCATCCTAAGAAACGACATTGCCTCTACCCTATACAATTTGAACTTGAAATTTAGGATCTAAAACATAAAATATCGAATCAAGAATTAAAACACAAATTATAAATTAAGATTAATAAATACAAATTGAATTGGAACATGTACATTATAAATTACCTCGAGAAATGAGTCTCGTGGGTTAGGAGCTTGGAGGTCCTCATATTTATTATGGGAAAATGGATCTCACAGAGGACCAACAACTGATGGCTCACTATGAAAGGTCGCATCCATGAATGTGGTCCCCTACATAAAGCAATAAAAAACACCCTTTAAGTATTATTGAGCATTCAATTTATGATGTATAATATGATGTAAAATGAAAGCATACATAATTGTACAAAAATATAAATGTCGTGGTGTGTTTCATCTTTGATACTGCTGAAAGTTTGCATCTTGATCTCACTAAGCATACCCCCGTAAGGATTCATCATCAAGAAAACTGAGTAGATCATCGTCCACCCACTCTATCTCTAGTTGTGGAGGTGCAGGAGGTGGTCTAGATGTCTCTCCCTGCACAAAAACAATAACACTTCCCATGCCATTGAACAATGAGTATTTAATCCCCTACCTGGACTTTGTAGCAAGGTGAGACAGATGCCTACATCCTTTGACCTAATAATCATTATGTCTAGAACTGGTACCGATCTCAGAGGGGTGGAACAAAATAAGGGTCTTTATCAGCTCCAAGGAGTTGGTAGTTGTGTCCCCTACCAACACCAAATAAATCACATACGGTGTTGGTGTAATCCGGTTGGATCTTTAAAACAAAATATGCATATACATGTTTTTAAAAGTATAAGGGACTTGGTCATGGTGGGGGAACATTCCCCACACTCCAATAAATCTATCATAAACATATGGTGTCATGGCCTTGTTGATTCCTGGAAAATCCTAGGTACTGAAAGTAGGGATTCTCCCCAATTAGATCATTTATTGTTTGGTATGGGGAATCCATCTGGTTAGCAGCCTTGCTACCATAGAATTAAAATAATGTTTTAAATATGTTTTACCAGTTGTGGCTCGGTCCACCGTTTATGTATTTTATGTACTTTGGGATGAAATGCAAGTGCCTAAACTAAATGCAGGTGATTTCCAAAACAAGAACCTCCCAAGTGAAACATGAGTGAGTTGCGTAGGGTCTTACCTCTTGCATTATATGAATCAATTGTTCCTCAATCACCCAAAGAAAAAAATAACTAAACTATCCTACCCATCCCCAGGGGAGCAGAGATTAAAATTAATTGAGTAATGTATTGTAATGATGCTAGTGGAATACTACATGTAGATGTTCAAATTCTACATACATATTTACATAAGAAAATATAAATAAAGATAGATCTATTCTATTAACACAGTCATTACTCATTCACATGCACAAGATTCTTAACAAAAAGTAACATCATTTAGAAAATTGCAGAAGTGATTCAATAAGTTAGAATGACATCACAATTGTACAACAGGCTAAAACAGAAATAGTTCAATATTCAGCAATCCTCACAATCCATAAGGAAACTCATACAGTCCTTCCTCCAGCAGAAATTTGGTTATCTTTATTCATAAAAGAAGTAGTTCTCATACAAATAACTTCAGCATATATGCACTATAAAATGTCCCCTCTAATCTCTATTATACCCCTATTTATACATTTTACAAATGAATTTTGGGTTACCACTAGCCTTTTAGGATTCCTTGACTCTTTGACTTACAAAATTGGTCTTCTAGTGACTTGCACTTGGGAAATAGAAATAAAATAAGATAATCTATAAAAATTGCCACATGTAAACAAGAAAAAACTTAGGAGGGCCGAGCTGATGCCCCAATGAATTCTTTCCATAAAACATCTTCTGCAGCGATGGTCTTGGAATCCATAGGTTCCAATAATCTGACTGTAGGCTTCATGTATGGCCAGTTGTGACTTAATTTATGCTTCTTTGGGTGGAGTTACCCTAAGTTGGTATTCAAGAAGGAAATTACTAAACATGGCTTGTGCAACCAAACTCTTTAGCACTTTCTTAGTGATTCCTTTAACATATTATATGCTAAAATCGTCCTTCTATAATCTGTCTTGGAGGTATTTCAAATGTCGCTCTCGGTTAGGGAACTCCTAGATTCTTTTTGCTGCAGAAGTTTGACATTTATTATGTGTTGTGAGAATCCTCTTATAAAAATACATACACCTCTCCAAAGTTTTCCCGACCCTGAAGATCAATTTGGCAGCATCCTTGCTGCTGAAATCCATGAGTTCAAACTATATATTCAAGTTATTAGTAGTCTTCTATGGTAGATACCATGAAAATGATGCATTAGTTTTTTTCCAAGTCAATTGAACCTAAATAATTTCTGTAACTTCTAGTGTGCTTGTCCTGAAATCAGTTGATATTGCTGAAATATCTTGCAATCTGGTTTATGCATGTTTAATCTTATAGGCCTCTTCTGCAACCATTAGTTGGACCTGATATGTTTTCCTCCTCATCATGAGGGTGTGCTCTTGGAGAGGGGTGACATCGATAGGTCATTCATTGGCTTCCTTGAGTTGAATTTCCAATGAGTTGTTTTGTGCCTCCAACTCTGCTATTCAGGCATTTAAATATTCTGCTTGTTTATCAGTTTGAGCCTTCTACACCTCTAGCTCTGAAATATTATTTTCAAGGTCTTTCTTTCCTCCATCGGTGACGGTATTTGAAAGTACCAAGGCCTCCTTTTCTTATTCTAAAACCTAGTAGGCCTCTTGGATCCTTTCGAATTCTGAAAGAGTGGCCTCATGTTTTCTCTTCATTTCTCAGCCTTCTCCTTTTTCTTTCATCATAGTATCATTTAATCTTACCATATTTTCCTTGTATTGATCTACATTTTATTTCAACCTATCAACATTATAGGCATTTGCTTGAGTAGTTGAGACACCAATCGAAGCCATTAGTTTTGGATCTTCATCGGTACCTTTCATGGCCTTTTCAGTAACTTCGGTTACCTCAGGCTCAGTACCCACTTTTAACTTCTTTTTGGACCTTTGAACAATGACTTTCCACTTAGGATCGAAAACTACCTTATCCAAGCATGCAACTGCATGTTGCTTGGACAGAGTGAAGGTTACTAAGCCTAACTCTGCAAAAGGGAGGTTACCTCCTGTTATTGTGTATCCTGAGGTAGAAGGAGGATCTTCTGGATTGTCCTGGGCAGTATCATGTTTTAAATTCTCCATATAATGGTCTTCTTGCTCTTTCCTCTTCAGTTCCTCAACTGCCTTCTATGCCTCTTCTCTTGCTCTATCACTTGATTCCTTTTTCATCCTTTCTTCTTCTTCCTTTTTATTTTTCTCTTATTCCTTTTGTCTTTGGGCCTCTTCAACTAATAATTTATCTACTTCTTCAACTAACCTTTGGGCCTCTTCTTCGTTCTTTTGGGAAACTTCTTCTTTCTATTTTTCTTGTTCTGTAGTGTTGTTTCTTCCCTTTCCTCTTGTTGTTATGGTTTTCTATTTGAACCATTTATTTAAAGTAGTCATATTGCATGCATTTCTGAAAATATTTTTGTCCTTGTCCCAGTGGTCAAAGTATTCAAAATTTACCTTTACAAGTGTGCAATGTGCAACAACCTTACCTTGGGAATC